>CM075968.1:12240613-12243113 GCA_038048745.1 Coluber constrictor foxii
GGTCTTAAGCGACCCCTGTGAAAGGGTCGTTCGACCCCCAAAGGGGTCGCGACCCATAGGTTGAGAACCACTGACTTAGATGGACTCACTTCAGAAGAAAAGGAGGTTGGGA
Source organism: Coluber constrictor foxii (assembly GCA_038048745.1). Classification (NCBI taxonomy): domain Eukaryota; kingdom Metazoa; phylum Chordata; class Lepidosauria; order Squamata; family Colubridae; genus Coluber; species Coluber constrictor. The sequence continues at coordinate 12,240,726 of CM075968.1, forward strand.
TTGACCCTATCACTCGTCTAAACACAGGTAGTCCTCGAGTTACAAACAGGTCGTTTAGTGACCAAAGTTACAATTTAAAAAAGTGACTTGAATTACGACCGTTTTTTCCACCACTGTTGTAGCATCTCTGTGGCCACATGTTCCAAATTCAGACGCTTGGCCATGGAGTCATGTTGATGACCATACCCCGTGGAACGGTGGAGAACGGAAGAATTTCATTGCAAGGAATATAAATTCCTTATATTCACTGAGAGGAATGTAAGTCCTTCCATTCTCCACCATTCGGTCAGAACTGAAGAAGCTCCTTGGGTGAGAAGCAAAACATCTTCACGGAAAAACAAAGGAAGTCCGGTTGGCTTTCGAAAAAGCGCCTTTGGGACAAGGGAAGAAAGCGTCAGAAACCCTCCCTAGTTTCTTGAGCTGTAAAGGTTGGGCAGGGGGTTGGGGGAGAAAACTGTACTCTCAGACCTGGAAGATTCTGTTAATGTAGCCTTAAAATAAAGTAGAATTAGTCCATCAGATCTTGCTTCCTATCTGGGCTATGTTGCTCAGCTGATGGGGGGAAATGAGAGACCTTCCCTAGTTTCTTAGGCTGTAAAGGTGAGGGAGAAAGAGATTTACATTCTGACCTTCAAGATTCTGTTAATGTAGCCTTAAAATAAAGTAGAATTAGTCCATCGGATCTTGCTTCCTATCTGGGCTATGTTGCTCAGCTGACCGGGGGAAATGAGAGACCTTCCCTAGTTTCTTAAGCTGTAAAGGTGAGGGAGAAAGAGATGTATGTTCAGACCTGAAGATTCTGTTAATGTAGCCTTAAAACAAAGTAGAATTAGTCCATCGGATCTTTGCTTCCTATCTGAACTACGTTGCTAAGCTTAACAAAGGGAGGAAAGAATTGATTTTATTTTTTTTTAAAAAAGAGAGAACAGCCCTTCTTTTATCCTGCACAGATTTTCGACTCAGCCTAATCGCTCTCTTTTCCAAGAGCTTGGCACCTCTAGCTTTCCCCGTTTATCCCATCCCTTCCGACAGGGCGAGAGCAGATTAGCCACTCGATGGGATTCATATGTTCTGGTCACCAGAGGGTAGCATTGGTACAGCTGTGCAATTCCATCAGCCAAACCACGGCCCCCGTTCACAGTTTCATTTTTCTGTTTTTTTTTTTCCAACCGTGCCTTGTTTCTCTTTCAAGGAAACAGGGCACCCCTGTTTGTTTTGGGAACTCGTTCGGGAACAGGCAGGAGAGGATGGGTGGGAGGGAGGAATACGACGTACTATATGTATGTGGAAAAATGTGTGCCAGTTTATTACTTATGTGGGTTTAGGGATTTCTATTTTTATTGATTGATTTATTGGGATGTGTTCTGTGTTGGGTGGACTACCCGTGTTGTGCCCTGGCAATCAAAGATTGAATCTGAATCTGAATCTGAATCTGAATCTGAATCTGAATCTGAATCTGAATCTGAATCTGAATCAATCTGAATCTGAATCTGAATCTGAATCTGAATCTGAATCTGAATCTGAATCTGAATCTGAATCTGAATCTGAATCTGAATCAGAATCTCAATCTGAATCTGAATCTCAATCTCAATCTCAATCTCAATCTCAATCTCAATCTCAATCTCAATCTCAATCTCAATCAATCTGAATCTGAATCTGAATCTGAATCTGAATCTGAATCTGAATCTCAATCTCAATCTCAATCTCAATCTCAATGAATCTGAATCTGAATCTGAATCTGAATCTGAATCTGAATCTGAATCTGAATCTGAATCTCAATCTCAATCTCAATCTCAATCTCAATCTCAATCTCAATGAATCTGAATCTGAATCTGAATCTGAATCTGAATCTGAATCTGAATCTGAATCTGAATCTGAATCTCAATCTCAATCTCAATCTCAATCTCAATCTCAATCTCAATGAATCTGAATCTGAATCTGAATGAGAGGGAAAAACAGGGCATTTCTCTAAGAAAATGCAATACCTTGAGCGCAAAATTTCCGTTGCTAAGCCAAGGCTCAGTGATTTTTGCCCCATTTTGCAACCTTTCTTGTCACAGTCGTGAAGCGAATCACTGAGGTCGTTAAATGACCCAGGCGGTCATTAAGCGAATCTTAATTGACTTTGCTTGCGGGAAGCCTGCAAAATTGTGCACCATTTACTCTTTTTTTTTTGTTCCCTGAATCTTAAAGATACATATTTTCCCCCCCTGCAGAATATAAAGCCTCATCTTTGCTTAAAAAAGCTACCAATGTTTCCCACCCACCCCAACTTTTCTATAAGTGGTAGAACCTTTGGGGGCGACGTCATCTAAAAGCAGGGGAAAAACCTTCCCTGCACTCCGGTGTGTTACTATTTCATCCTGCTTTCGGTGAATTAAGAGCATT
>CM075968.1:12248113-12292280 GCA_038048745.1 Coluber constrictor foxii
GGAGAGAAAGAGAGAGGGTGGGGGGGATAGTTTCTAGGCAGCCATTTTTCCCAGGTCTTCCAACCCCACGTTTTTTTCTGAATCCCACCCCAGCCCCCCATGGCTCCTCCCTTTCCAGCTCTTCCTTTCCAGGCAAATGAGGGAGGCCATTATGCACGATTTTTTAATTCTTCTGGAAATATCTCTCCACCCAATACCCGAAAACACATCTCAGTTTTCGGGGTTTTTTTTTCTTCTTCTTCTTTTTAAAATTTATTTAACTGTATGTGAAGAAGGTTCTCTCTTCGGTTGCCCTTTGTCTTCGGGAAAAGGGGAAACAAAAAATTAATTCTCATTTGCATTACCTCCACTAAATGTCACCTACTGATAGTTTGTTAGACATTAGCAATGGTGGCAGAAAAGAGGCACTGGATAATTGCATTCAGCTAATGCCGAGATTTGCATACTTTGAGACAGCAATTAAAGAATCTATGGGAATTTTTTTTTCCCCTTCCTCCCTCCCTCTGTCTCTCTCTGTCTCTCTCTTTCTCTCGCTCTTGTTCACTTCCAACCCCCTTTGTTCAAAGAAAGTGTTCGTTTACATTAAGGCATTCAGCACCTCACCGTTCATTTGCATGAAATTAAAGGTTGTGTGCTCCCAAACAGCAGGGTAACATTTAAAATTCCGTTTTAGAAAGCTCACCTTCGAATAATCAAATGTTAAGATCATTTTACGGGCACACAGGAATGCACACACACAAAAGTTAGCAGCTATCTTGCACAGCAAACTTTTCACCCACTGCGAACGGGGTTGGTTCATGCATGCACACATTGACATGTACCTGGCATAACTAGAGAGAAAGGTAAAAGTAAAGGTTCCCCTCGCACATATGTGCTAGTCGTTCCCGACTCTAGGGGGCGGTGCTCATCTCCGTCTCAAAGCCGAAGAGCCAGCGCTGTCCGAAGACGTCTCCGTGGTCATGTGGCCGGCATGACTCAACGCCAAAGGAGGACGGAATGCTGTTCCCTTCCCACCAAAGGGGGTCCCTGTTTTTCTACTTGCATTTTTTTAGGTGCTTTCGAACTGCTAGGTTGGCAGAAGCTGGGATAAAGTAACGGGAGCTCACCCCGTTACGCAGCACTAGGGATTCAAACCGCTGAACTGCCAACCTTCCCAACAAAGATGGTCCCTATTTTTCTACTTGCAATTTTTTTAGGTGCTTTCGAACTGCTAAGTTGGCAGAAGCTGGGACAAGTCACGGGAACTCACCCCGTTAGGCGGCACCAGGGATTCGAACCGCAGAACTGTTGACCTTTCCATCAACAAGCTCAGCGTCTTAGCCTCTGAGCCACCGTGTCCCTTAGTCTAACTAGAGATAGGAAGTCATAGAGGTCTCAAACTATTTTGGAAAAGTGGGGGGAGTGGGCCATGCTTTATATTTGGACTGCTCTCCAGCAGAATGTCCCAAAGGTACTTTCTCCAAAGGCAACAAGATTTTTGTTTTTCCTCATCCAAGAAGCTTTTTCGGTTCCTTCCAAGGAATGTCTCCAGAACTAAAGAAGCTTCTCAGATGAGAAGCAAAATATCATTCAAGGAAAAACATAAATCCAGTTGCCTTTTGAATAAGCACCTTTGGGACAGCCATGACCTGGATGACTGAGAATCTCTCCAAACATCTCCGCTTGAGTGTGGTTTGGGTCTAGATCAAGAAGTTTCTTTCCAGTTTGCACCCAACAATATTTATAACCGAGACCAGTATGGAATCTCAGATGCTCAAGGACGCCATAAAATCTATTAGATTTTGTTTAGCTCGCAGCTGTTCCAAGATCTCATGAACTTTAAGTGGATTAAAAGCGCCACCAGCAAGGTGTTTCGTGAAACGCTAACGTGAGATTCCAACTTCAAATTCTTTTCTGAATCTTTTGGCTTTGATTAAACCGACTTCCTGGGTTTCTAATGTTTTGAGGACTGAAAATATTTTTAGAAGGAAGCTTGCTTTGTTGGATGGAATCTCTGAAACTGATGAATTAGATTTCCCCCGCCCAACTAGATGGAGAAGGACTTCTGTGGTTGCAATAGTCTTTTGCCTATAATTTAACTTGCAAAACAAGGAGTTTTTCTTCTTCATGTAGGTTTGCTGGGAGAGAGAGAGAGAGAGAGAGAGAGACAAATACATGAATTTCCCCCATGGGTTTTTTTAAAGCAGTTGGTAGAATCTTTTTCAGGCACTGCCTTTAAGATTCATTGATCTTAAAAGATGATGCAAACAGTCCAGTGTGAAAATTCTTCCTCGGCCATCTGCTCAATTATTTTTGACTCGATAGAGATGCATTAAGGGTTCACTTTTTTTTAAAAAAAGAAAAGAAAAGGATAATCCTCAATATTCAGGATTCTGATAGAGAATTTCTGTAGCTCAGGGTTGAATTGTTGGGATCGTTGGTGCCTGATTCCTTTCCTGCAGATGTTTTTTTTTTTACTCAGCTAGGTAATATCATCAGCAGGGGTGGATTTCAAAATTTTTTACTACCGGTTCTGTGGGTGTGGCTTGCTGGGCATGGCTTGGTAGGCGTGGCAGGGGAAAGATAATGTAAAATCTCCATTCCTTCCCCATTCCAGGGGAAGGTTACTGCAAAATCCCCATTTCCTCCCAATCAGCTGGGACTTGGGAGGCAGAGAATAGATGGAGGCGGGGCCAGTCAGAATTTTTATTACCGGTTCTCCGAACTACTCAAAATTTCCGCTACCAGTTCGCCAGAACTGGTCAGAACTTGCTGTAACCCGCCTCTGATCATCAGTGCTGGAAGTTAATGATGATGAGGAGGAGAAGTAGGAGAAGGAAGAGAAGGGGAAGGGGAAGGGGAAGGGGAAGGGGAAGGAGAAGGAGAAGGAGAAGGAGAAGGAGAAGGAGAAGGAGAAGGAGAAGGAGAAGGAGAAGGAGAAGGAGAAGGAGAAGGAGAAGGAGAAGGACTGTTGGGTTTTTAGTGCTCTCTAAGCTTGGCTGTTTTCTTCAGAAGTGGGATTCTACCTGTTCGCACCGGTTCGGGAGAACCGTATGTTAATTTTAATCTGGTTCGCCAAACTTTTTATTCTAAGGACTTGCTGACCCCGCCCACCCCACCCCGCCCCTCTCAGGAGTCTGCACATGACCTGTTTTGGATGCCAAGTAAGTGCAGGGCACCCGTGGAGGCTCTGGGAGGGTGAAAAACTGGCCTATTAGAAGTCCGAAAATGGGCCTGCTTCTGGCCTCCGGAGGGCCTCCGGAGCCTGGGGGAGACTGTTTTCACCCTCCTGGAGGGTCCAGGAAAGCTTCTGGAGACTGGGGAGGGCGAAAAATTGGCCTACTGGAAATAACGGGCTCATTTCCAGCCTCCGAAGAGCACGCGAAGAGAACCAGTTGCTACAACCGGTGAATCCCACCACTGGTTTTCTTGTAGATGTTTTGTTACCCAACTAGGTAATTTCATCAGTGCTTATCCTCACTCCCTAGTAGCACTGATGATGTTAGCTAGTTTGGTAATGAGATGTCTGCAATAAAGACACCAAGCTCAGAGAGCACCAAGGACCCACCTATCCAGAATTCTTTCTCATGGCCAGTTGGTGAGGCATCCTCTATTTTCCCCCTGTCCCCTCCCCACTCCCATTGGAGTCTCTGAAATCCAATGTACGATTTGTTAAAGAACACCAGCGTCCTGAAGAGAATGAAAAGAGCTGATTGTCTTTCCCCAAATTAAAACTGCCAGACCTTGAATTAATTTTGTTCCTTTCTCTCATTATCCGTTACAGGAGTTATAAATGTGCCAAATATCTTCTTTTGAGCTTGGGAGGGAGCTGGCTAGAATTAATCCAAGAAGCCACGGCAACGTTGCAAACCCCTGAATTTGCTCTTCAGCAAACTTTTGAAGAGGCTGGTTCGAGAACAAGTTGCTTCCAGAAAACGAGTTTGCAATTTCGTCTTTCGTCAGGGCTGGGAGAAATGCAACTCAGAGCTTCCCTCCGATGGCAATTTAATCGAACCGATGAATCAAATCAACTGTCCAAATTGAGATTAAACCAAATCACAGGGGTCGCAACGACAGCAAAAAAAAAAAAAAAGAGAGAAGAAGCTGGAACTCTTAGTTAGCTATCGTATCACTAGAAGGATTAGGGGGACATGATAGCAGGGTTCCAATATCTCAGGGGCTGCCACAAAGAAGAAGAGGGGTGGGCAAGCTATTCTCCAAAGCAGGGGTCTCCAACCTTGGCAACTTTAAGCCTGGAGGACGTCAACTCCCAGAATTCCCCAGCCATCTTTGGAGACCCCCTGCTCCGAAGCACCAGAAGGCAGGACAAGAAGCAACGGATGGAAACTCGTCAAGGAGAGAAGCAACCTGGAATTAAGGAGAAACTTCCCAACAGTGAGGACAATTCACCAGTGGAACTCCTTGCCTTCAGAAGTTGTGAGAGGTCCATCCCTGGAGGTTTTCAAGAAGAGACTGGACAGCCATTTGTCTGAAGTGGTATAGGGTCTCCTGTTTGAGCAGGGGTTGGACTAGATGACCTCCAAAGCCCCTTCCAACTCTCTTATTCTGTCCCGTTCTGCATCGCCAAAGTTCAGCGGGCATGTTCCTTCGTATTTATTTATTTATTTATTTATTGGCTCGATTTATATGCCGCCCTTCTCCGGAGACTCAGGGCGGCTTACAATGCGTTAAGCAATAGCCTTCATACTTTTGTATATACCTGCTTAGTAGGGCTTTCGCCCCCCTCCAAGCGGTATTCTCTTTTTTATACAAAGTCAGCTTATTGCCCCCACAATCTGGGTCCTCATTTTACCTACCTCGGAAGGATGGAAGGCTGAGTCAACCTTGAACTTGGTGAGATTTGAACTTGCAGTAATTGCAGGCAGCTGGCAGCTAAGTGCTATTTAACAGTGCTTTAGTCCACTGCACCACCAAAGCTCCCTCTTGCGCATGGAGAGAGGGTGATGCAAAGCCTTATGGGATAGGTCTAGTTTGGCCACTGCTGTAGAGATTGGAGCAACTTTTTGGGCTGTGCAGGGCTCCCACGCGAGCGGAGATCGGCAGGGCTGCGATGCGGAGACAACTCGAGCACGCTTGCCAAGGAAATCAGCCGAAGCACCAATCCCAGGTATTCAACTGTCAAAAAGATGTACGATCAAGTACAAAGCTTTGTACAGCTGGCACCAGAGATGTGGCAGCCACACCGGTGCCAAGCGAACAAACAATGCACTTGGCAAACCCCAAACAAGCTCAGCCTTGGAGCCCAACCCAAGGCAGCAGTCCCAGGAGCCGAACGCGCTTTTACCGTATTGTGAACAGACACAGCTGCAGTTCCTTTAGTGGCGCCTTCCCAAGAGGAAAAAGAGACGGGGAGGTAGAGGCCGGCCTCTGAAGAATGGAGCCGGTTTGGCCAAGAGGGAACAAGGAAAGAAAGACGATTCTCACAGCTATGAGCTCGGCCTTCCCTGGACCACGTTAACGCTGACCGGTGCCTGGAAAGTGGGGCAGCCAAATGTGGTTCAAATCAGGACGAAACAGCTTGCGAGGAGCATTGTTTTTTTGGGGGGTGGAAAAATGGAACGCCAAGAATAGGCTTGAGGGACAAATCAGGACTGCGTTTGCAGGCAGAGACAATGTGCGTGGCTTGGTAGCGAGTTTTCATCCACCCCTGGGGGTGGGATGGGGTGGGGGGGAAGGCCTTTCCAGGACCTCGTGCACCAAGTAAAAGAGCAACACCGATGACAACCAAGGAACAAAACAACTATTAAAGGAAGTTTCAATTAGTAAAGCAGCGGTCACCAACTGGTGGTCCGTGAGAAAATGTTGGTGGTCTGCAGAAAAATTATTTGCATTTTTTAAATATTGTGCTAAATCAGAGGTCCTCAAACTACGGACCCTGGGCCGGATACGTGCAATGAACGTTTGTGTTGTTGCAGAGAGGCTCCCCCTTCGGGGGGTTTTTTGTGTGGGTCGGAGGGGGGAAGAAATTCAGACTTGGGGTCTGTTTCAGCCTCCTGGTGTGGGGCTTTGGGTGAAGGCTGGAGGGAAGTGCAGCTGGTGGTGAAGAACTGGAGGGCCTTGTTCCAGTGGGACGGCCTCATGGCCTGGAACTGGCTGACCATCTCTCAGTGAGAACAAGAAACCAGTGGAACTGCTTGCCACCAGAAGTTGTGGGTGCTCCATCCCTGGAGGCTTTCGAGAAGAGACAGACACACTTGTCAAGATTGGTATAGGACCATGATGGAGAACCTATGGCACGTGTGCCAGAGGTGGAACGCAGTGCCCTCTCTGTGGGTATGCGTGCCATCGGCAGTTGCTCTCCTGATTTCTGGCCAGTTGGTCTTTGCAGGCACTGGAAAATGGCCTGAAAACAGCCCAAAAACAGGCTGTTTTTTTGGGCTGTTTCTGGGCCGTTTCCAGGATTTTTGGCTCAAAAAGGGCCTGAAAAATGGCCTGAATGTGGCCTGAAAAACAGCCTGAAAATGGCCTGAAAATAACCTGAAAACAGCTCAGAAAAATGGCCTGGAAATGGCTTGGAAAACAGCCCCCAAACAGCTGGAAAATAACCCAAAAATGGCAGAAAAAACAGCCAGTAAACAGTCTGAAAACAGCCCAGAAAACAGCCCAGAAATGGCCTGAAAACAGTCCAGAAAACAGCCTGAAAATGGTCCAGAAAACAGCCTGAAAACAGTCCAGAAAACAGCCTGAAAACAGGCCAAAAATGGCCTGCAAATGGCCTGGGAAGCAGCCCCAAAACAGCTGGAAAATTGCCCCAAAATGGCCGAAAAAACAGCCAGAAAACAGTCTGAAAATGGCCCAGAAAACAGCCAGAAAACGGCCCAGAAAACAGCCTGAAAATGACCCAGAAAACAGCCTGAAAACAGTCCAGAAAACAGCCTGAAAACGGCTCAGAAAACAGCCTAAAAACAGCCCAAAAATGGCCTGAAAATGGCCAGAAAACAGCCTGAAAACAGGCCAGAAAACAGCCTGAAAACAGTCTGAAAAGGGGTCAAAAATGGCCACAAAAACAGGCATGCACACGCCGGCCAGCTGATCTTTGGGTTTCCTGTGCTCCGGCGCGCGCACATGCCCACACATGCACGAGCGTTCCAGTTTGGGCGCTAAGTCCCAAAAAGATTCACCATCCTTGGTATAGGATCTCCTGCTTGAGAGGGGGTTGGACTAGATGACCTACAAGATCACACTTCCAGCTCCGTTACTCTATATCACATTCCGTAGAAAGCCTCCAAGCCTCCAAGAAAGCTTTAGCAGGGAGAAACAGGGCAAGAAAACCTGAGGGGTGGGTGGAAAAAATCAGGTGCCTCTCTTTGTGTGTTCAATTAAAAAGGGCTTTGCGGCTGTCGCTGATGGGCATTGCCAATCAACAGAAGAGAAGCAACGGGGTGCTCTAAGCGGCATGGAGAAGACCCACCTCCTTCAAGGCTTGTCACAACCCCTACCGAGACGCACGCTTCCATCTCAGCGAGCTTCAGGAAAGGGCACTGCGATCTGAAAGCAGAGCCCGCCTTGCTCGAGATCATCGCGCATTTAAAGCAGGCCTGTTGGTCCCCAAGGAAGCACCGTTCCCTTGCCGGAATATTACTTTTTCAGGGGTTCAAAGACTGCTAAAGAAGAACAAACGGCGACATACGATGTGACGCACGGGACCTGGATGGGGCAAAGTTTGCCTTTCAAAGTTTGCCAGGGAAAAAAAAGGACGGAGAGAGACTGAGCAAAGGATGCCGGCATCAGTTAGCTACGTTTTTTTCCCGTTTTGCTTCGTTTTTTCGTATTTGGTCTCGTCTGCAAGATGCTGCTTCTCTCTCTCTCTCTCTCTCTCTCTCTCTCTCTCTCTCTCTCTCTCTCTCTCTCTCTCTCTCTTTTAAAAAAAGAAGGTTCCTTTTTATTTTTTCATTTTCTAAAACATAAACATTCCGTCTTTCCTTAAGCAGTGTGTCATCTGAGTACGAACATCTCTTGTGCAACATCTTTCGCCATATATAACATCCTTCACATTCGCATCATTTCCCTAAACTTAAAGTTGTGCTATATTAAACCATCAAACATGGTAGGACTCTTCATTTTCTTCTTAGCATCTTCTAGTGATAATACCATATTAACATTAAACATCATTATCCTCATCATACGTGTACTAGCTATTTTTATTCTAGTTGTATCTCTATCTTAGTATATTTTCTATTACTATTATTATTATTATTGGTTAATCTGTAGTGAGATTCGCAGTCTTTGAGGCTGGTGAATAGCTCAGCAGCTCGAGTCCTAACCAAGGACCTAGGAACGGTTAAGGTATCGTCGGAGGATGTAAGCTGTTCCGAGTAAGGTGGTTTTTTGTAGAGTCAAAATGTTCAAGTCCGGTAAATTTAGAATTTCTAAATAGCGGGGTAGCCCTTTGGGGATTGCTCCAAGGGCTCCAATTACAATCGGAACAACACATGATTTCTTTTTCCATAGTCGCTCAACTTCGATTTGCAAGTCCCGGTATTTTGTGATTTTTTCTTGCTGCTTATCTTCAATCCGTGCATCACCAGGTATTGCAATGTCAATGAACCATACTTTTTTCTTTTCAACTACCGTTATGTCAGGTGTGTTGTGGACCAAGTGCCTGTCAGTCTGAATCCTAAAGTCCCATTATTATTATTATTATTATTATTATTATTATTATTATTATTATTATTATTATTATTATTATTATTATTATTATTATTATTATTATTTAATTCTACTTCATTTCCAAGCTCCTTTTTTATTCTCCAACCATCGATAAAATACTTCCCTTATCATATAGCAGTGATGGCTAACCCTTTTGGCGTTGAGTGCCAAAAATGGGAGGAACACGTGTGTGTGTGTGTGTGTGTCGTGTGTCGTGTGCCTACGTGCCCATACCCATAATTCAATGTGCCCTGCCCCCCAGCACATGGATGCGTAAACCCCCCGGGCTCCCCCCACTTTTGGCACGCAATGGCACGGTGGCCCCGGTAGGCCTGATTTTCACCCTGCCTAGGGCGAAAACAGCTTTCCCCACTCCCCGGAGGCCCTCTAGAAGCCGGAAACACCCCGTTTTCCAGCTTCTGGTGGGACCGGAAGGCCTGTTTTTCATCCTCCACAGGCTCCAGAGGCTTCCTCGGTGCCTGGGGAGGGCAAAAATAGCTTTCCACACCCTCCCAGAGGCCGGAAACAGCCTGTTTCCTGACTTCCAGTGGGCCTGGAAGGCCCGAAAATGAGCTGGCTGGCATGCACATGCACACTGGAACTGAGCTAGGGCAACACTTGTGTGCCCACCGATATCGTTCCGTGTGCCACCTGTGGCACACGTGCCATGGGTTCGCCATCACAGGTGTAAGGGAAGATGTTGCTTCTCTTAAAAGGGACAGCCTGATGGGTCTGCACTAGGGATGAAATTCACTTACCTTCCCCACTGGTTCGCAAACGTGTGTGCGCACTTTGCACTTTGATCAGGGACCCAGGACAGGGACAAAGGTGTACTCCAAACTTCCTCCACTACCTCTTTACTTTGCACTAATCTGAAAGTTCCAGGCGCAAAGGTTGTCCCCTGTGCATCGAGTTGGCTCCAAGTGTAGTTATGGGCTCCTTGGTGTTCTCTGAGCTTGGTTGCTCGCTTGCAGATATTTCATTAGCCAACTAGGTAACATCACCACTGCTAGATGGGGGTTGCCCTCCTTTTATATAGTAGCTTACCCTGCCAGTCTTGGTGGGTGGGTGCTTTTTCTCCTTCGTAGTTCCTCGATTATTGTTTTCCATTTGATTGTTTGTCTGGTGTTAATCCCTGCTTCTCTGGGTGCCGGCTGTTGGAGAGAACATGTTTTTTTTTTAATTTTATCCTTAGCTTTTTTCATGTCTCCTTTGAATAGAGCATAAAAGTGGATTATTTCTCTGCGTGGGGTGGAATGCATTCCCTCCCTCCTTCTCTCTCTCCCCTCCTGGGTATCTGTGCAACATTCTACCACCATGTGCCTGTTGATGGTTGATTTGTCTGAATGCCAAGCGTCCAAGAATTCCCTGTTCTGAAAGGAATCTGGCATTTTACCTGGGTGTCAACCCCTACCTGGCGAGGACTCACCTTCACCCTTACCATTCTCTCCACCTAAAGGCCAGGGAGGCCAGCCTGGTGGCAAATCGCATCAGCGTTGAAAGGCTGAAGAAAGCTCCGGGAAGTGTCAGGGTGGTTTTCTACGTGTCACTCAGCTCCACCGCATTTGAGCTGGAGAGTAATGAGTGTCATCCTAACTACTGACAGCATTCACCACCCCAAAGAAAATGCAGCCTGTCAGCTGAAATATAGTGGAGATGAGTCAAGAGCAACCAAGGCAACGCGGAGGCCTTAAGGCCAGGAAAGGAAACCTTAAAAAGGCTGCGATACACTGCTTAAAGGGGCAGGGGACACGATGGCAGGCTTATTAAACCAGTGATAGCCTCTGGGATGACAGCAATGAAAGATGGCTCAGCCCACAGGATGCTCAACAGATGCTCGGCGGGAGCTCCTTCCCACCGCCGAAGCAACTGTTGATTCATTCCGGTTAAGGTTTTTGTCAAGACAACGCTCTAACTAACTTAGAGCTCCGTCTCCGTCAACGGCAAGCGAGAAGGGAAGGTGAAGGCTTCCTGGGTGTCCTCTCTAGCCACGGCTAAATGACAACGCAGAATAACAGAAGAGACCTTGGAGGTCTCCTAGTCCAACCCAATGGGGAAATTCAAATATATTTACTACTGGTTCTGTGGGCGTGGCTTGGGAGGCATGGCCGGGGAAGGATACTGCAAACTCTCCATTCCCTCCCCACTCCTGGGGAAGGATAGTGCAAAATCCCCATTCCCTCCCCACTCCAGGGGGAGGATACTGCAAAATGCCCATTTCCTCCCCACTCCTGGGGAAGGATAGTGCAAAATTCTATTCTATTCTATTCTATTCTGTTCTGTTCTGTTCTGTTCTGTTCTGTTCTGTTCTGTTCTGTTCTGTTCTGTTCTGTTCTATATTCCATTCCATTCCATTATCTAATCGATTTGATTTGATTTGATTTGATTTGATTTGATTTGATTTGATTTGATTTGATTTGATTTGGTTCTATTCTATTCTATTCTATTCTATTCTATTCTATTCTATTCTATTCTATTCTATTCTATTCTATTCTATTCTATTCTATTTTCCATTATCTATTCTATTCTATTCTATTCTATTCTATTCTATTCTATTCTATTCTATTCTATTCTATTCTATTCTATTCTATTCTATTTTCCATTATCTATTCTATTCTATTCTATTCTATTCTATTCTATTCTATTCTATTCTATTCTATTCTATTCTATTCTATTCTATTCTATTTTCCATTATCTATTCTATTCTATTCTATTCTATTCTATTCTATTCTATTCTATTCTATTCTATTCTATTCTATTCTATTCTATTCTATTCTATTCTATTCTATTCTATTCTATTCTATTCTATTCTATATTCCATTCCATTCCATTCCATTATCTAATCGATTTGATTTGATTTGATTTGATTTGGTTCTATTCTATTCTATTCTATTCTATTCTATTCTATTCTATTCTATTCTATTCTATTCTATTCTATTCTATTCTATTCTATATTCCATTATCTATTCTATTCTATTCTATTCTATTCTATTCTATTCTATTCTATTCTATTCTATTCTATTCTATTCTATTCTATTCTATTCTATTCTATTCCATTCCATTCCATTCCATTCCATTCCATTCCATTCCGTCAGACCGATGATCGACTAAGAAACAAGAAACATTTATGTATCTTTTTCAGGCAGTACTCCATCACCCACCCACCCCAATTTTCTCGCTCACACCCACGCACACAAACCCAAGCTAGGGATGCTTGCTGAAGAGTTCCCTTGAAAACCACCTCACCTATCTGAAGAGTGGCACGTTAAAAAAAAATAAAAAATAAAGATTCAATATTGGCACATCTCCCTTTGATAAACATTGGCCCAGCGTGCTTCGCTCTTATTTATCTATCCTGAGAGGAGGTTCATTACTATGTATTAGGTAGATGTGACACATTTATGGAAATACGGCAACTCTTTATGGAATATATATTAAAATTTAATAAATCATTCACTGTGCGGTCAACAGGCTGATGAATGATTGGTGGGCGCGCTCTTCGTGTGTGCTTATCTTTATTTTGGCTTTGTTTGATCTCTCTATTTTGAGAAAGCTGCATCACATTTTGGCCTCTCTTAGATCAGCAGTTTTTAAGCTAAGTACCTTCAGGGCATCCTACTGGATTGTCTCATCTGCCACCGAATGGCGGTGTTTTGGAGCAGATTTTGCAACCGTAATTCATCCTTCATGCACATATACTCAAGTGCGTGCAGAAAAATTCAGGAATGTTGTGTTTCCCCACCAACCCCCACCCAGGGATGAAATCCAGCAGGTTCTGACAGGTTCTGGAGAACCGGTAGCGGAAATTTTGAGCAGTTTGGAGAACCAGTAGCGAAAATTTTTGAGTAGTATGGAGAAATGCAAATGCCACCTCTGGCTGGCCCCCGAGTGGGGTGGGAATGGAGATTGTGCAATATCCTTCCCCCAGGAATGTGGCGGGAATGGAGATTTTGCAGTGTCCTTCCCCTGCCACGCTCACCAAGCCACGCCCACAGAACCGGTAGTAAAAAAATTTGGATTTCACCACTGCCCCCAACCCCTTCTTCCCAAATTGCGTTGCTCACACCCCAATTCTACACTCAGCACTTCGCAGCTGTCCCTAAAGCGATTCCTAAACTTGGAATAGTTTTAGGAATAGCCGCGAAGCGAATCGCTAAAATGAGGAAGTATGAGTTGTCGACACGGTGGTTAAAATCTGGATGGAGGCTTTTTGTTTAGCACCTCCTGCGTAGAAGGGGTTCAAATTTGAAAAAGAGACAAACAGCTGGGTTAATGCACACCAGTGATGTGCCATGACGTTGTGGGTGATATGCCAGCATTCACCAACACCCAACCACAATTTGGAATATTGCATCCAGTTTTGGTCACCACAATATGAAAAAAAGATGTGGCGACTCTGGAAAGAGTGCAGAGAAGAGCAACCAAGATGATGAGGGGACTGGAGGCTAAAACATACGAAGAACGCTTGCAGGAACTGGGTATGTCTAGTTTGATGAAAAGAAGGACTAGGGGAGACAGGATAGCAGTCTTCCAATATCTCAGGGGCTGCCCCAAAGAAGAGGGAGTCAAGCTATTCTCCAAAGCACCTGAAGGCAGGACAAGAAGCAATGGGTGGAAACTCATCAAGGAGAGAAGCAACTTAGGACTCAGGAGGAATTTCCTGTCAGTCAGGACAATTAATCAGTGGGACGGCTTCCCTCCGGAAGTTGTAAATGCTCCATCATTGGAAGTTTCTAAGAAGAGACTGGACTGCCGCCTGTCAGAAATGGTGTAAGATCTCCTGCTTTGGTGGGGGGTTGGACTAGATGATCTACAAGGCCCCTTCCAACACGGTTAATCTGTTAAGAGTCTCCCTGAAGAAACTCGGGACAAAAGAGTTGAGGGCTGCCTTTGGCAAGATAGGTTTGCTCTCCCCTCTCAAAACCCCACCGTTGATTTTTCTTCTAGACACAACACAAAAATCTCTTAACAACAACAACAACAACAACAACGAAATACCAGCAACAGATAAGATGGCAGAGTCTGTTTTTTGTCCCCTCTCTCCGCCTGGCAAAGAAATCAGCCTCCCTTTCCTCTCCAGATGGAGCTCAGCTGATGGGGAGAGAGGCCATTTGTAAGTGCTGTGAGGGGCAATTTAAAAATAATGTCACCTCAATAAAAAGCAAGAAAATGACTCCTAGGCCATCCATTGTCGATGACACCCGACATACACTGGCATCTCGGTCCTGGCTTATTAAGCGAATCAGTGGGGCAAGCCATCATTGGCAGCTTGAGAGAGGATGTGAGGAGCAGATAAGGGGGGGTTTTCTCCGACTTCTCGACTGCGAGCAAACGTCGCATCACTTCTGAGTCTCTCTGGGGTCCCCTTCACGCCCATTACGTTACAAGGAGCAAAAGAGATTTATATTTAATTTATAGCCACGCTCAAAACTGCGGTAGGAATTCTATTTCCGACCTGCCCTTTTTTTTTTCTTTCTTTTTTCTTTTCTTTTCCGTTTCTCTGCTCCATCTTGGATTCCAGGCCAATCATTTGCAGTTGTCTCATCACGACTTTCCTTTTTGTCCATTAGCAGCTTGGATCCGAGGCCCTCTTACCTCTAATTTTGGAACAGGGGCTTTGTAGTCCCGAGGAAAAGAGGTTTCCAGAATCCCAGTTCTGGTTTAGATTGGTGGTGAAATCCAATTTTTTTTTACTACCGGTTCTGTGGGCGTGGCTTGGTGGGTGTGGTAGGGGAAGGATACTGCAAAATTTCCATTCCCACCCCACTTTAGGGGATGTATACTGCAAAATCCCCATTCCTTCCCCGCTTCTGAGGGAAGGATACTGCAAAATCCTCATTCCCTCCCCGCTCCTGAGGGAAGGATACTGCAAAATCCTCATTCCCTCCCCACTCCTGGGGGAAGGATATTGCAAAATCTCCATTCCCACTCCACTCTGGGGCCAGCCAGAGGTGGTATTTGCTGGTTCTCTGAACTACTCAAAATTTCCACTACCGGTTCTCTGAACTACTCAAAATTTCTGCTACCGCTTCTCCAAACTACTCAAAATTTCCGCTACTGGTTCTCCAGAACCTGCCAGAACCTGCTGGATTTCAGGTTTGAGGATGTTCCAGGCGTTGACTACTCTGTTACTGAAGTCATATTTTCTGTAATCAAGTTTGGAGCAGTTTACCTTGAGTTTGTATCGATTGTTTTCCTCTGTATTATTGAAGTTGAATCTGAAGAAGTCGTTGACAGGTAAGCCGTCGTATATCCATATATCTTCCGATTGTAATTTGTGACTTGGGAATTCTAGGGGTTGATCTACCCAACTGGAAGGACTCAATCCTTGGGAAAGCTTCTTCCAGAAGTTGTGGAACAATATCTCCCAAATGTCCCACATGGCTGCTTCTTTGAAACTATAGTTCTTCAACTTGTGGAAAGTCAACATTTCCCTACTCTTGATCTAGAAATTTTAGCAGGAGAACTTTGACTTTTGTTCAGCTTCCAAGATCTTCTTCTGAATTATGGTTCGGTCCTTTAGCTCTAATGGTTCCTGGCTCCCTCTTAGTGGCTGAACTCTAATGAAATGCAATTATGATTTATATTTCCTGATCCTGAGGAAATTTATGGCTGCCATCATGAACAGGACATCAGATTTCAACCTGATAGACAGAAAGCCTAGCTAGGCAAATCAAAGTTGACTTCTGTCCGTCTCTCCCAGAATTACAAATGCCACTGAAAAACATCGTAAGGCGGAGAATTTATTAATTATACATTCTTCTCTTGACCCGTGTGCAAGGGTGGGCTTCAAATATTTTGGCAGGGGGTTCTCTCCCCAGTTGATGGGTGGGTGTGGTCATGGTGGGTGTGGCCTCCTGCATCATGGTCGGGGTGGTTTCACCCTCCCCGGGCTCCAGAATCATCGAGCCTTCTGGAGGGCAAAAAACGCCTCCCCAGGCTCCGGGGGCCCTCTGGAGGCCAGAAATGGGCTTGTTTCTGGCCACCAGAGGGCCTCCGGAGCCTGGGGCGGCCCAAACTTCCTATAGGCCCCTTTTTTTGCCCTCCCCGGGGCTCTGCATGTGCCCTACACTTATCTGCATCCAAAATGGGCCGCGTGGGGACTCCTGTGAGGGGCGGCGCGGGGCGGGATGGACGGGGCCAGCTAGGGATGGGATTTGGGGGTTCTCCAAACTGCACAGAATTTTAGCTAGAAGTTCTCCCGAACCCCTGCGAACCCCCAGCTGCCACTCCCTGCCCGTGTGGTATATAGACAAGTTTATCGATTTAGATTTTCCTTCATTTTATCCCTTCCAACTCTGTTAATCTGTTAATGATTGAGGAGAGGATTTGAACAAGGATCACCTCGGTTCTAATCTGACAGCCATGGAAATCATGCTGGTTTGCCGTTACTTCTTTATCTCGGAGGCGTAAAGGAAAAATAGAAAGGCTGACCTAGCCTAAAATTTGGGCAAAGGTTTTGAGACCCCCCTAATCTTATCATTGGTATAGTTAGAAGTGGGGGGAAATCCTCGCCGTTCTACTAAGTTCTCTTAATTAGACTTTATGAACCCTTGGTGCTTCTTAAGGCTAGTTAAGTAGCAAACTATGTGTTGATAATAAAATTTGCTTGCCTCTTGCAGATATCCAATTTGCTGTCTTCAAAGAAAGAAATTGGATTGTCTGCTCCCTAAATCGTTTTAATATTTGGCGTGGAGAGCTCCTGGCAGAAGCATTTCAACTGGAAAATAGGAAATGAGTCTAAAACTATAGACACAAACATGAGTAATGCCCACATTTGGGGGGGGGGGGCGGGGGCGGCAGGAGGGGAGGCGACTTAGATTGAGAGATGGGAATGACGGAAATGCCAGCGTCATTTCTGCTTGGATTCAAAGAAGAGACTGGCAAGAGTTGATATAGCGTGAGATTTTTGCAGTCGTATAGAAGAGTAAAAAAAAACAAAAGTGATTTTCCTCAGCACAGTTCCAGAATGAAGGAGAAATTTAAAAATAAGGAACTTATTATATTTATACTTATATTTATACATATTGTAAGGCATCAAGGCAAATTCCTTGTGTGTCCAGTCACACTTGGCCAATAAAAAATTCTCTTCTCTTCTCTTCTCTTCTCTTCTCTTCTCTTCTCTTCTCTTCTCTTCTCTTCTCTTCTCTTCTCTTCTCTACTCTACTCTACTCTACTCTACTCTAACTCTACATTCTGTTCCATTCTATTACTCTACCCTTCCCTTCCCTTCCCTTCCCTTCCCTTCCCTTCCCTTCCCTTCCCTACCTTACCCTACCCTACCCTACCCTACCCTACCCTACCCTACCCTGTTCTATTCTATTCTATTCTATTCTATTCTATTCTATTCTATTCTATTCTATTCTATTCTATTCTATTCTATTCTATTCTATTCTATTCTATTCTATTCTATTCTATTCCATTCCATTCCATTCCATTCCATTCCATTCCATTCCATTCCATTCCTACATTTTCTTTGTCTCTAGTCTAACAAAGAGAAGGACTAGGGGTGACATGATAGCACTCTTCCAATATTTGAGGGGCTGTCACAAAGAAGAAGGGGGGGGGGGGTTGTTAACCAAAGCACCAAAGGCAGGACAAGAAGTAATTAAAGGTAAAAGTTTCTCTTGCACATATGTGCCAGTCGTTCCCGACTCTAGGGGGCAATGCTCATCTCCGTTTCAAAGCCGAAGAGCCAGCGCTGTCCGAAGACATCTCCGTGGTCATGTGGCCGGCATGACTCAACGCCAAAGGCGCACGGAACGCTGTTCCATTCCCACCAAAGGGGGTCCCTGTTTTTCTACTTGCATTTTTTACCTGCTTTCAAACTGCTAGGTTGGCAGAAGCTGGGACAAGGAACGGGAGCTCACCCCGTTACGCAGCATTAGGGATTCGAACTGCTGAACGGCCGACCTTTCGATCGACAAGCTCAGTGACTTAGCCACTGAGCCACCGCGTCCAAGAAGTAATTAGGGGAGCATTATCAAGGAGAGATCCAACTTAGAATTAAGGAGAAATATCCTGACAGGGGAGAACAATTAATCAGTGGAACAACTTGTCCCTAGAAGTTGTGGGTGCTCCATCATTAGAGTTTTTTTTTTTTAAAGAAGAAACTGGACAGCCACTTGGCCAGGATGATATCGAGTCTCCTGTTCAAATGGGGTTGGTCTAGAAGACCTCCAAGGTCCCTTCCAACTCTTATCATTCTGTATCTCACACACAAGAAGGCAAAAGGCATCCTGAACTCAATTGATGGCTATTTACATTTCACCAACTTGGGGATCCTTTATCAAGTTATTTTCTACACTTGTTTCCTGGTCTCATTAGGGAGGTGTTTTACATCGGGCTCATCCCCAAACTGGATCAGCTTTAAATATATACCTATATACTTAAGCCAATTGTGGCTTTGAATTTTGATGGGGCGGGGGTGGGGGTGGCGCAGAATTTTATGAGCCCAAGCACAATTGGCTTGTTGTCATTCAGCAGCGATAAGCAACGATCCAGGCTGATACCCCTAGCTAACTTGTGTACTGATCTGATTATTTTCAATTGGGAGTGAAATGCCAGAGGTTGTTTTATGTATTATTCAGTTCCTGTTGCATGAATTTTAGTCTTTGGATTGGGGGAGCGGGAGAAAGATAGATGGATAGATTTTCTTCATGGAAAAGGGGAAATTAGTTGAACTGGCCCTATTGTTAGGTCGGTTCGACAGAACTTATTTAGGTAGAGTTTCTTTCTTTCTTTCCTTCGTTCTTTCTTTCTTTCTTTCTTTCTTTCTTTCTTTCTTTCTTTCTTTCTTTCTTTCTTTCTTTCTTTCTTTCTTTCTTTCTTTCTTTCTTTCTTTCTTTCTTTCTTTCTTTCTTTCTTTCTTTCTTTCTTTCTTTCTTTCTTTCCTTCCTTCCTTCCTTCCTTCCTTCCTTTCTTTTTTTTCTTTCTTTCTCTCTCTCTCTTTCTCTTTGTCTCCCTTCCCTTTCTTTCCCTCCCTCTCCCTCTCTTCTTTCTTTCTTTCTTTCCTTTTCTTCCTTCCTTTCTCTCCCTCCCCTTTCTTTCTTTCTTTCTTTCTTTCTTTCTTTCTTTCTTTCTTTCTTTCTTTCTTTCTTTCTTTCTTTCTTTCTTTCTTTCTTTCTTTCTTTCTTTTTCTTTCTTTCTCTCTCTCTTTCTTTCTTTGTCTACCTTCCCTTTCTTTCCCTCCCTTCCCCCTCTCTTTCTTTCTTTCCTTTCCTTCCTTCCTTTCTCTCCCTCCCTCTCCCTCTCTTCTTCCTTCCTTCCTTCCTTCCTCTCCCTCTCCCTCCCCCATCTTTCTTTCTTTCTTTTTCTTTCTCTTCCTTCCTTCCTCTCCCTCCATCCCCCTCTCTTCCTTCCTTCCTTCTTTTTTCTTTCTCTTCCTTTCTCTCCCTCCCTCCCCATCTCTTCCTTCTTTCTTTCTTTCTTTCTTTCTTTCTTTCTTTCTTTCTTTCTTTCTTTCTTTCTTTCTTTCTTTTTTTCAACAGGACTGTTAAACATCTACAGATGGCCGATATTTATAGCACAATCTCATGCCTGGGTAGATGGCAATAAGTCCCATAGAGATTAATAGGGCTGACCAACCAGAAACACGGTCTAGCAATGGAATCTTCCTATATAATTCTATTATATACCCATCATGTTTGAATGGGGAGGTACTGTTTTATTTCACATTTGCGTCACATTCTATAGAAGGTCGGAGAACCTGGGAAATACATGGAAGGACTTTGGCCACTGTGATTTCCTAACACTCTTTTCAAGAAGTCTACTTTCTGGTTCGTCTTAACTTCCCCAGCAAGAGAGAATGAGACGGAAATATTTGTTGCCTTGTGGGTCCTTGATGCTCTCTGAGCTGGTTCTTTTCTGGAGGACATTTCATGACCCATCTAGGTAACATCTTCAGTGTTAGAAGGAACTGTATAGAAACAGAGAGAAAACCCCACTCCCTTCTAGCACTGATGATGTTACCTAGATGGGTCATGAAACATCTGCCAGAAAACTACCAAGCTCAGAGAGCACCATAGACCCCATAGTTCTCGTCCTTCTCCTCTTCCTCTTCCTCCTCCTCCTCCTCCTCCTCCTCCTCCTCCTTCTCCTCCTCCTCTCCACAACTCCACTCCCTTCAAGTACTGATGTTATTTAGTTGGGTCACAAAACATCTGCAAGAAAATCACCAAATTCACCAAGAGAGCACCGAGGACCCCTTCATTCAGCCCTGAGCTACAAATATCCCTTTCTCTCAGCATTCATTCCCTTTCTTCCAACTTTTCACTCTCCATTTTTCCCTCCTTTTTGCTGCCTGGACAATGATATTTTTATAGAGATTATTACCGACATTAATTCAACTTTTGTCGAAGATGCCTTAAGGCAGAAAGATTGCCTAGTGAAATCATTTCCATGGAAACCTCTTGCCTTTAAAGGGACTTAGATAGTGCAATCCCAAAACAACTGGAGTATCCCTTGAATTGGCATTGACAACCTCACCATTAGTCAATTGCAAATGGCACTTTTACTCAAAACAGCTTACATTCTGTGACGGTACCTCTAGCACCATCAAACGCCAACATCTGTCTATCTCAGGTCCTTGGAAAAGGCTCAAGAGGTGGCCCAAAATGCCAAATCCTGGTCTAAACATCTGGCTGATTGTGTGACAGAAATAGAGTAGAATAGAATAGAGTAGAGTAGAGTAGAGTAGAGTAGAGTAGAGTAGAGTAGAGTAGAGTAGAGTAGAATAGAATAGAGTAGAGTAGAGTAGTGTAGAGTTGAATTGAATTGAATTTTTTTATTGGCCAAGTGTGACTGGACACACAAGGAATTTGTCTTGGTGCATATGCTCTCAATGTACATGAAAGAAAGGATAATAATGATAATCCCAAGCAACTGGAGAACGACTTCAACATCATCGGCATTGACAAACTCCCCATCAGTCAATTGTGAAAGGCAGCTTTGCTTGGAACAATTTACATCCTCTTTTGATACCTTAAACACCATCAAAGAGCAAGATCTACCTAGCCCAGGTGCTTGGAAAGGACTCACTAGGTAGACAAAACTGACCAATCAGGTCTAAACATCTGTCTGACTTACCTAAACATCTGGCTGAGTAACCATAATAATAATAATACTTGGACACCATGGCATTGACAAAATCCCCATCGGTCAATTGCAAAAGGCAGTTTGACTCGGTCAAAACAGCTGACATCCTGTGACGAGACCTTGAACACCACCAAACATCCCCACCTCAGGTCCTTGAGAACGACTCGACAGGTGGACAAAAATGACACATCCAGTCTGAACATCTGGTCAACGGTGAAACAAACAACAACAGTCATATTTTTTCAAATTAAAAATGTAGCAGTCCTCCACTGTCCTGCGTAAATAGGGGATAAAAAAAAAAGGAGGGGAGAGAATTTGGACGAAAGTTTAATTAGGAAAACAAATGCCCAATCTCAAGCTGGCCCCATTCACCCCACATTTCAACCCTTCGGCCATAAATTCCCCCCGGCCACCCAGCCCAAGCCCCCTCTTTAGAGGAAGGTTTGCCAAAGCATCATCAAGGCTGCCATTATTTTAATCAGTTTGAGGAGGGATTTAATACATTATTGATTTTTGTTGGCGGGTTGAAAAAGCTCCTGTATTAAGTCCAGGTTGCTTATTCTTTCCCGATATGACATTCAGGTACTTGTGAAAAATTATACCAATTATGAAATAAGCCATTTACTGCTTCAAAGTGCAATCAGTTGTCACACTGCAGAGAATTCGCTCTTGAGTGTTATTAGCCGTGTGGCGGGCGCAGGAAAAGTGCTGAGAGAAGAGACTTTAACCAAAGGGCAATTGCATGAAATTTACTTAGAAATAGCTATTTATCACTGCTGGATTCCAAAAGCGTTCAAATCCACCGCAGACACTTTATGGAATGGGTGGGAAAGGAGGGTGGGGGGAGGGGGAGCCATCTTGGAGTGACTGTAACACAACCAATGGAGTGTCCCTTCCTTCTCTTTTCTCCCTCCCTCCCCCTTTCCCTCCCCACTTTGCTGACATTCAGTGAAAAATTTAGAAGTCATTGTAGCGGCATAAAGATGCATTATCTTTTCTGATGTGCAATTTGAGCGTCGTGCTGAAAGCGCCAGGAAATATATATATATATATATATATATATATATATATATATATATATATATATATATATATATATCCATCCCACCTACAGACAAGAGAC
Organism: Coluber constrictor foxii; assembly: GCA_038048745.1. Taxonomy (NCBI): domain Eukaryota; kingdom Metazoa; phylum Chordata; class Lepidosauria; order Squamata; family Colubridae; genus Coluber; species Coluber constrictor. The sequence continues at coordinate 12,269,982 of CM075968.1, forward strand.
GCAGAAATATAGGCGAGCAACGTGGATCTTTGGAAAGTTTTAAGAACTGCGCGTGCCTGACTTTTAAAGCACCTGATGGGTAAAACATCTCTCGGGTTTCTTTCAGAAAGGGCGGTCGAGCAATCAATGTGGGAGAGGTGGATGGATGCTGGGAAGGATGGGTTTGTATGCATGGACAGCAACAAAGAACAATGTCTACAAGGATTGCTCCCCAAAGGAAGAGAAGAAGAGAGGGAGAGGAGAGGAGAGAGAGGAGAGGAGAGGAGAGGAGAGGAGAGGAGAGGAGAGAGAGAGGAGAGGAGAGGAGAGGAGAGGAGAGGAGAGGAGAGGAGAGGAGAGGAGAGGGAAGGGAAGGGCAACAGAAGGAGACCATGAAAAGAGAAGAGAAGATCAAGAATTAGAATGACTTGGTTGCATTGACTCGAGAAGAGAGAAGAGAAGGACAGGGAAATGAAGGGAAGGGAAGGGGAGGGAAGGGAAGGGGAGAGGAGGGGAGAGAAGAGAAGAGAAGAGAAGAGAAGAGAAGAGAAGAGAAGAGAAGAGAAGAGAAGAGAAGAGAAGAGAAGAGAAGAGAAGAGAAGAGAAGAGAAGAGAAGAGAAGAGAAGAGAAGAGAAGAGAAGAGAAGAAAGGAAAAAGAGGAAAAAAGAGGAGAAGAGAAGGGAAAAGGAAAGGAAAGGAAGGGCAACAGAAGGAGATAATGAAAAAGAAGAGAAGATCAAGAATGAGAATAGCTTGGTTGCATTGACTTGCGAAGAGAGGAGAGGAGGAAAGGGAAAGGGAGAGAAGAGAAGAGAAGAGAAGAGAAGAGAAGAGAAGAGAAGAGAAGAGAAGAGAAGAGAAGAGAAGAGAAGAGAAGAGAAGAGCAACAGAAGAAGACAATGAAAAGAGAAGAGACGAACAATGGAAGAAGTCAATGAAAAGAGAAAAGAAGATCAAGAATGAGAATGGTTTGGTTACACTGATGAGAAGAGGGGAGAGGAAGGGAGGGGAGGGGAGGGAAAGGAAGAAGGGAAAGGAGAGGAGAAAGGAAGGGAAGGACAACAGAAGAAGACAATGAAAAGAGAAAAAAGATCAAGAATTAGAATGTCTTGGTTGCATTGACTTGAGAAGAGGGGAGAGGGGGGAGGGAAAGGAAGAGAAGAGAAGAGAAGGGAAGGGAAGGGAAGGGAAGGGAAGGGAAGGGAAGGGAAGGGAAGGGAAGGGAAGAGAAGAGAAGAGAAGAGAAGAGAAGAGAAGAGAAGAGAAGAGAAGAGAAGAGAAGAGATCACAGTGCTATCACTTGAAAAGCTTGGAAATCTCTGTACAGTCGACAGTACGAACCTCCTTTGCTTATGTCCCAAATGGCAACCATTAATGACTTTTGCTGCAGGCGACGGAGCACAAGGGAATCCAATTTAAAGGAGGGATGTTGGAGAGATATTTACACTCCAGTAAAGATGCCTAGAGCAGTTGAAAGATGTATAGTAGGCATGTCCTGCCTCTGGGTAGTCCTAAAGTAAAATCTTCTCTGACTGGAGTTGGGCTCCTGGGTGATTCACTGATACACGCTTGTTTGTTTGCAAGAGTTTGGAAGTGCCTTTGTCTCTTCTTCCCGGCAGGACTCACAAAGACATACCGGGTGTGGGTGTGGGGGAGGGTCTCCCTGAAGGGGCTGAGCCTGCTTTCCAGCCTTAACAGATTAACAGAGTTGGAAGGGACCTTGTAGGTCATCTAATCCAACTCCCCACCCAAGCAGGAGACCCTACACCATTTTGGCCAAATGACATCCAATCTTTTCTTGAAAGCCTCCAGTGAAGAAGCTCCCACAACTTCTGAAGGCAACTTCTGTTCCATGGGTTGATTGTTCTCACTTGTCAGAAAGTTCCTCCTCATTTCTAGGTTGAATCTCTCCTTGGTCAGTTTCTATCCATTATTTCTTGTCTGGCCTTCGGGTGCTTTGGAAAACAGCTTGACCCCCTTCTTCTCTCTGCAGCCCCTCAAGGATTGGAAGACGGCTATCATGTCTCCCCTGGTCCTTCTCTTCACTAGGCTAGCCAGGCCCAGTTCATGTAACCGTTCTTCGTATGTTTTAGTCTCCAGACAACCTAACCGAGATTCTGCCACCTGCTGAGACCTCCGTAATCATCAAGGTGAGCAAAGCTGGTTGAGATGCAACCCATGGTGGAACCCAAAGGATACCCAGCCAATCATATTTGGCCAAATGATGAGGATAAATGGAAAGAATGTTTGATGTACAGTGGAAGGTAGCAAATCAATGAATTGGGGATTCGTTTTCTGGGTTTTGACTCCAGCCTACCGAAGACCTCACCCTTTCATTTCCATCCCTCCCTACACACCACATCATCCTGGTATTTACAGATCCTTCGCATCCTGGACATAAATTGTTTCAACTCCTACCCTCAAAACGACGCTATAGAGCACTGCACACCAAGACAACCAAAATACAAGGACAGTTTTTTCCACTTTGCTAAACAAATAATTCCCTCAACACTGTCAAACTATTCACTAAGGCTGCATTACTATTAATCTTCTCATTGTTCTATCACCCTCATCTCCTCCCACTTATAACTGTATGACTGTACCTTGTTGCTGGCATCTTTATGATTTATATCGATTGTTTCCTAGTATGATTTGATTGCTTATTTGTACCCTATGACTATCATTAAGTGTTGTACCTTATGATTCTTGATGAATGTATCTTGTCTTTTTATGTACCACTGCGAGCATATGCATCAAAGACAAATTCCTTGTGGTCCAATCACACTTGGCCAATAAAAAATTCTATTCTATTCTATTCTATTCTATTCTATTCTATTCTATTCTATTCTATTCTATTCTATTCTATTCCATTCCATTCCATTCCATTCCATTCCATTTCTCAATTTAGGAACACAATTGAAACCGGACCTTCAGTTGCTAAACAATGCAGTCATTCAGTGAGTAATTTATTTACTTCACGTCCAGGCCAAACCTTAAACTGCCAAAACGAGGGACTAGTCCTCGTTCCATAAATTCTCTCTTCGTGTCATGATGGGACCGGATCCGATTTGGCCATCACGTTTGCTGCGGTTAAGCCAATCACACGGCTTGCCCAAATGACATTGCTCGCTTGCAACCGCTTGCAAATTGCGATCGAGAGATCCCAAGAGGCTGCAACCTGTTGTAGATGTGACCCAGTTGCCCGGTGCTATCGCAGGACCCTGCAGGTTGCAAGTGCGAGAATGGGTAGCGCAAATCCCTTTTTCTGAGGCAGTCACAACTTGGAACCATCGCCAAACACACCATCCTAAACCTATAATAACTTGTTGCAAAGTACCACACAATAAAAACAACCCCCCCCCCCCCAAAAGGAGGCTGCGTTTTATTATCTTGGGAATTGCCTATTTGTTTCCCAGTGTTAACACACAGTATGTTATAAAATACACGGACAATAAATTCTTCCACTACTTGATAGACTCCCAGGATCTAATAGATTATTTTGCAACGGTAGAGGTAGCATTTAAAAACAGCACTCTGGCACGGAAGTGGGAGGGTAGATGGGGTGGGGTGGGGGAAACAGATTGCTATCAAGTGCCATTTAATTTAATTTCATAAATAATAGGGTATTTATAAAGGGAACCATAATGCCAAGTGTTACCAATTTCTCCGCATACAGTAATATGATTTGCACAATGTTGTCCTTCAGGGCAAAACAGAATGCGTTTTGCAAATCAGTCCTTCCGTGCTGTGCAATTAGCACCTACAAAGGCAGCCAGCTGTACCTGGAGTTGTGTTTCTCTTACAACCTCCGCGTTCTACACACACACACACACACACACACACACACACACACACACACACACACACAATACACACAAGGGCACAGGCCCGTTCTAATTTTCAGCACTCAAAAAGCAGGTGGAAAGGACGCACCCAGCGTCCTACAGCAATTCATGCCCATCAAGCCAGAAGTGTGCGGGATGTGTGTCAGTGGTCCATTTGTGATGACTTTTATGCCAGTTCTGGAGCTCTGAAGAAGTCTTCAAGAAAAGGCAACAAATGCTGTGTAAAATGGTTGAAGGTGGGGGCAGGGGGGAGGAGGACAAATAATGCCTTTGAAACCAAGCAAAGGGTTGAAGGAAGAGGGGAGATCTTATGCACTAGGGTTCTCAGGCAGGGGTCTCCAAACTTGGCAACTTTAAGACTTGTGGACTTCAAATTCCAGAATTACACTGCTTAGCTGGGGAATTCTGGGAGTTGATGCCCACAAGTGTTAAATTCTGGGAGCTGAGGTCCTCAAATGTTAAATTCTGGGAGTTGAGATCCACAAATCTTAAATTCTGGGAGTTGAGGTCGACAAATCTTAAATTCTGGGAGTTGATGCCCACAAGTCTTAAATTCTGGGAGTTGATGCCCACAAATCTTAAATTCTGGGAGTTGATGCCCACAAGTTTTAAATTCTGGGAGTTGAGGTCAACAAGTCTTAAATTCTGGGAGTTGAGGTCCTCAAGTCTTAAATTCTGGGAGTTGAGGTCTACAAGTTTTAAATTCTGGGAGTTGAGGTCGACAAGTCTTAAATTCTGGGAGTTGAGATCTCAAGTCTTAAATTCTGGGAGTTGAGATCCTCAAGTCTTAAATTCTGGGAGTTGAGGTCCTCAAGTTTTAAATTCTGGGAGTTGAGGTCCACAAGTCTTAAATTCTGGGAGTTGAGATCCACAAGTCTTAAATTCTAGGAGTTGATGCCCACAAGTCTTAAATTCTGGGAGGTGAAGTCCACAACTTGAAGTCGACACGTCTTAACGATGGAATTCTGGGAGTTGAAATCCACTAGTCTTCAAGTTGCCAGCTTTGGAGCCCCCTCCTTTCAACTGTCCAAGCAAGATAAGCACAGGTTTCTACAGCCTTAGTTAAGTTTCTGAACTTCAGTAATTAACTTAGTTACTGAAGAAAGGGGAGGAAGAGATGAAGGAAGGGTAGATAAGATTTTTCTTTTTCTTTTTTTCTGGTGTCTGTGTTCAAGGACACACTGGAACATTTCTACTTATTAAAGGAGAACAAATGCCACCTTGTTCTTTACCTGGCCAGGAACATTTTGCAGATTGAGCTCTCCTGTCTAAAAGAGACCATGGGTAAGCTATGAAGAACATCTGATAAACGTCTTAGAAAACCCTATTTCATTTAGTTAGAAAACCCTATTTCATTTAGGGGTTAGCTTTTTTTTTCTTTCCTCCCTCCTTCCCTCCCTCCCTCCCGTCTTTTCTTCCTCCCCTCCCTCCCTCCCTATTTTTCCATATTTTCTTCCTTCCTCCCTCCTTCCCACCCTCCTTCCCCTCCTCCCTCCCTCCCTCTCTTCCTCCCTCCCTCCTTCCCTCACTGCCTTCTTCCTTCCTTCCTTCCTCCCTGCCTCCCCCTTCCCTCCCTCCCTCCTCTCTTCCTCCCTCCCTCCTCTCTTCCTTTTTTCTTCCCTCTCACTTCCCTCCCTCCTTGCCTCTTCTCTTCTTCCCTCCCTCCCTCCTTCCTCTCTCCCTCCCCTATATTTTCCATATTACCTTCCTCCCTCCCTCCTTCCCACCCTCCTTCCTTCCTCCTCCCTCCCTGCCTCCTCCCTCCTTCCCATCTTCCTTCCCTTCCCATCTTCCTTCCTCCCTCCCTCCCTATATTTTGCCATATTTTCTTCCTCCCTCCCTCCCTCCCTCCCTCCCTCCCTCCCTCCCTCCTTTTCATTCTCCTCCCTCTCTCCCTCCCTGCTCCTCCTCTCCTCTCTTCCTCCCTCCCCCTCCTTCCCACCTTCCTTCCTAATATTGCCTTTCTTCTCTCAAATAGGTCCTCACCCCTCCTGCATCTTCAGCAAGAGAAGCAGTTCCGTTCTTTGATCTCTGAAGCAAGGATGGACAAGCCACTGACATCATTTGTGGAAATTCTTTCATTGAACTCAAGTCTGCTCTGATGGTGTGTGTGTGTGTGTGTGTGTGTGTGTGTGTGTGTGTGTATGTATGTATGTATGTATGTATATATATATATATATCTATATATATATATATTTGACATGAGGTCAATGCAGTAATTTTCACTCAAGCTTTTAGCAGGATTGCCAGGGTGCGATCAATTAATTCAAGCACCCCCTTTTATTTACGCTGTTTGCTGCTTTTAATATTGATCGGCTTAAGGTTTGTCGTTGGGCGAGCCATTTCGAGATAAGGTGACGGAATTTGGAAACAAGACATGTTTAAAGATGACATTCTGTCACCCAAATTGGCCTTTTTTCAGTTTGTTGATTGGGGGGGGGTAGGGGAGAATTTGTGGGTGTGAAAGTACCCTTTGCACTTCATATTCAACAGAGCTACTGCTATCGCGTTGCCATTCAAGTGGGAATTTATGAAGAGGAAAGGGAAAACGAACGTTCTAGATTTTGGGGTGCTGAACGCTTGTTTTTCAGATCAACAAGAGAGAATGACATCTGGAGTTTTAGGACCGGTTTTAACCCCATAGTGTATTTAACTGAAACTGAGATTAATCAAATACAAAGGCTGGGTCTGCTTCACACACACACACACACACACACACACACATCAGATGATGGTTTATGTTGGTCTAATGTAACCAACTTGCTAAGTTAATCGGCTGGTTTTTATGCAACTCAATGAAGTACAGACTACTCAACCCTACCCTATCCTACCCTATCATACTCTATATTCTATTCTATTCTATTCTATTCTATTCTATTCTATTCTATTCTATTCTATTCTATTCTATTCTATTCTATTCTATTCTATTCTATTCTATTCTATTCTATTCTATTCTACTCTACTCTACTCTACTCTACTCTACTCTACTCTACTCTACTCTACTCTACTCTATTCTTTCCCAAAATTCAATTCTATTCTATTCTATTCTATTCTATTCTATTCTATTCTATTCTATTCTATTCTATTCTATTCTATTCTATTCTATTCTATTCTATTCTATTCTACTCAGAGAGTACCAAGGACCCCACCATTCAACCCTGAGCTACAAATACTCTCCTGTCCACTCTTACAAACCAGGCTCCACCCAATGAAATACTGCCCACTTTGATGAGATGAAAGTATCTCTCAGATTCAGGCTCCCTCTCCAGCTTATGACTATCTGGCTGGGGTTTTTTTCCCCTTCCGCCTTGCAAACGGAACTTGCTTAGAAATGCCTCCATGCCAGGGTGGGCCCCGTTCATCCCAAGGACTGTTGAACTGTGATTCTTTAATTGAGAAGCCCAAGCCCCCCCCACCACCCGCCCCCCAACCAAATTCCAAGAGAGTTTTCAAAGAAGCAAGCTATAAATAGCTCCCATAATGGGAAGCTGTAATCCGATACGATTTATTTCTCTCTGTGATGGGCTGACCTTCATAGCCACCCCAGGCTCTGTTTTGTCATGAAATATCACCAATCCATTTGGTAGCGGAAATAAATTGCACCTCCAGTGTTCAGGCCTGCCCGATCCCCTCGCCGAACACGTGTCTGAATGGACAGAAACCGTCTCCAAACGGAGGCGGGTTCCCTTCTCACTGAACTCTGCCAGGCCCTCTAAAGGATTGTTCCCTTAAATCAACCTCACATGGCCAACTTCTTCTCGAACGTTGGCCCATCCCAGCAAGCTGTGTCCCTTATACTTTGGAGCAGTGGTGAAATCACCTACTTTCGCTACTGGTTCGGGAACGGGAGCATGCGGGAGTATGCGCGCTGCGCATAGGAGCACCTCTTCTGTGCATGCACAGAACCCTCCGCGCAATGTGCAGATGGTAAAAGAATGGGACGTAATGACATCCCGGCGGGTGGGTGGAGCCTCCTCCTGCTGCCGGCGCTACCAGTTCGGCAAACCAGATAGAACCATGGGGGGGATTTCACCACTGCTTTGGAGGCACCAAGTCGTATGGAAATATCTGCATATTGGACGTTAACGCGATTGAACGGGTCCAGAGGTATTTCACGAGAAGAGTCCTCCACTCCTCTGCTCACAATAGAATCCCTTATGCCACCAGGCTTAAAATTCTGGGCTTGGACAATCCGGAACTGTGCTGCTTGCGGTCTGATCTGAGCACAGTACACAAAATTGTCTGCTACAAAACGTCTTGCCTGTCAACGACTTCTTCAGCTTCAACCACAATAATACACGGGCAAGCAATCGATACAAACTCAAGGTAAACCGCTCCAAACAGGATTGCAGAAAATACGACTTCTCAGCAACAGAGTTCAGCAACGCCTGGAATGCTCTACCCAACTCCGTTGTTACAGCCTCAAACCCTCACAGCTTCAACCTCAAACTGTCTACCGTGGACCTCATCCCATTCCTAAGAGGTCCGCTAAAGGGGGCGTACATAAGCACACCAGCGTGCCTACCATCTCTGTCTTATTGTCCCCATTTATCTGTACTTACTTCGTTTATGTTTATACCTAGAATTCAAGGTGTCAGCACTTCAAGCTGCACTCACTCCAGTGCTGACATAGGAGGAGAGAGGAGGCATCTGCAAGAGGACGTTTGACTTTTCACCTACTTATTTTCCCTGGAGATGATATCCCGTAGGAGAGTGGGATGGGAGGGGGGAAATTCCTTTGAGCTGGAGTAGTAGATCAGGGGCAGAGTGACTTGGAAGATGGCCAATGAGACCAGAGGAGTGGGGAAAGGAAAGGGAGGGTTTGGGCCAGGAAGTCAGTGTTGGCTGTGACGGAGTCGGAGTTCGATTGTTGTGCTTAATAAATGAGGGATTTTCATCAAAGACTATTTGTTTGAAATGCAATTTGTTTGAGACGACCCTCGAAACCCTGACACAAGGGTGAGATCCGACTAGATCAGAACGGATCTGGCGAACCGGTAGGGATGATTTGAATCAGTTTGCCGAACCAGTAAAAATCACCCCGATTGCCTTTATACAACAAACTAGAAACTAGAAACGGATATAAAATAAAAATAAATGTTTATTTTATAAACTATGTTATTATTTTATAAACTGATATAAAATAAATTTTTATCAAATAAAAATTATAATCTATAAACTGATGTATAGTTCATACATACAGTTTATACAAGAATCTAGTCAACTAATGGACAGCAACTAAATTGTTAGCAGATAAGAGCCAACGGAAGTCAAGAGGGGTTGGATTTAGAAGATTTGTGGGAACGTAACGATTCTAGGCTGATTGCTCTCTTGACACTGCCCCTCAGTTCTCCTGTCCTTCTGCTACCTGCTTGAAGGAATTTTACCAGTTCCCTCCTTGCAAAACACCTTCAGTACAGAGATTGCTTTTTAAGTCCTATTTATGCTGAAATATTGCAAATTCACAAAAAGATTCGCCAACTTTTAAGCCCCACTGTAGGCTCCTTTGAAAAGGACAAGCGGAGACACAGTTGCAACCAATTATTCACGCTGAGCGACAAATGATTCATTGACATCAAAGTTACTTGATTTTTCCCCCTTGTAAAGTCCCTAAACAGTCACTTAAAAGCCTCATCAATCTGCACAGTAAAAGATGCGGAATAAAACAAACAAACAAACCTATTTTATTGTTATTTCTGTCAGGAGGGGCGGGGGAGAAAAAAAAAAGAAATGAAGGAAAGAAGGAAGGAACTGATTTAAGAGCCTTGCGATTTGGTAATTGCTAGGCGAGGTTTTACTTTATTTTATTATTTTTTTTAAAAAAAATATCCTGACAATAAACATAAAATTTTAAAACTGTATTAAAAAAATCATTTCCAATCCTTATGCCTTAACAGTCGGGATTGAATAATGGGTAGCTTCTTTGCTCTCTCTCTCTCTCTCTCTTTTCCTTTATGCATATAAAATGCACTCTCTTGTCATCTTACGAAACTGTCAGAAATAAATTCATCCAGGAAACAAAAAAAAAAAAGATCATATAATTAAAAGGCAGTTCTTTTCTCTTCCGAGCTCCGCTTGGAATTACTTGTTTGTCAGCTCGCTCTCCCCACCCGGGCCACCCTCTTTCCCTTTACGTTGCCAAATTGCTGCATTTTCAAACAACTCTCTTTGTAGTTACAGGAGGGATTCCTTGAGGAGCCAAACTTTCTCTTCCAGTCAATCAATTCCTCCCTTAGGTGCCATGCGTTCTTTTGCAGCAAAACCTCTTAATTCTCCACCAACGACAACACTCGAGAGAAGCTTCCAGAAATTGTTAAAAAGGAAACGGATTAATCTGACACAGAACCTAAAATGTACCTTAAGGAATTACTTGAAATCTTCTGGATCTGCCAGCCTCGTGAAGATAGAATAGAATAGAATAGAATAGAATAGAATAGAATAGAATAGAATAGAATAGAATAGAATAGAATAGAATAGAATATGACAACACCCATTAATTCAATGCGCCCCCGCTGCCCTGCGCAACTCCCCCATCCTCCCCCCCGCTTTTGGCACACAATGGCACGGTGGGCCCAGTAGGCCCATTTTTTGCTCTCTCCAGGCTCCAGAGCTTTCTAGGAGCCTGGGGAGGGCAAAAACAGCCTTCCCCAACATTCCAGAAGCCCTCCGGAGGTTGGAAACAGCCTGTTTCCTGACTTCCGGTGGTCCAGAGGCCCAAAAATCAGCTGGCTGGCATGCACATGTACGCCAGAGATGAGCTAGGGCAATGCTCGGGTGCCCACTGATATGGCTCCATGTTCCATCTCTTCTAAATAACTTCCAGTGTGGGAGCGTTCACAACTTCTGGAGGCAACCTGTTCCGCTGATGAACCTGGACAAAAGTTTTACTGTAAGGCAGAATTTTGCAAGTTTGGGAGCTGAAAATACAGAGAGAGAGAGACAGACAGAGAGAGAAAGAGAGAGAGAGAGAGAGAGAGATGGCCTTTAATTTTCAGAGCTCTAGGGAGGGTCTCTTCGAGATCCGTCCCACATTGTCAGACCTGCCACAATTTAAAACTCTAACTTTTTCCATGTATGGTGGTTTACAAAAACGGTTAAATGAAATTACACATTGCCAAATAGAACTGAAGCCTGAACTGTTTCTTCTGGGGATCATTAAGGGAAAATATCGTAAAAAGATTAAATATTTGATCATTTATATCACTACAACAGAGAGAATTGTACTTGCCCAGGCCTGGAAAATGTCCACTACACCAACAGATTGTGTAATAATCCGGAAAATTTTTGAGTGTGCAGAAATGGACAAACTTACTATAGAATTAAATAACAAGGAATACTTGGAATATTACGCCACCTGGGAAAAACTGGTATCAATGGATAGGAAAAAAAAACAGGAAATATATAGATCAAAATAAGATATAAATTGTGTTTATATATATTTGATCAAGAAGGAATATCTGAGAATATATGAATAAAGTTAAGATTTGTGTTGGAACGACACAAATCTGTTGGAACGATATTGAATTGTACAACTATCATGGTCCAGGGGTGAAATCCAGCAGGTTCTGGAGAACCAGTAGTGGAAATTTTGAGTAGTTTGGAGAACTGGCAAAAATCACCTCTGGCTGGTCTCAGAGTGGGATGGGAATGGAAATTTTGCAATATCCTTCTCCCAAGAGTATGGAGAGAATGGGGATTTTGCGGTATCCTTCCCCTAGAGTGAGGTGGGAATGGAGATTTTGAAGTATCCTTCCCATACCACACCCACCAAGCCACACCACACCACGCCCACCAAACCACGTCCACAGAACCGGTAGTAAAAAAATTTGGATTTCACCATTGTCATGGACGTATTTTTGTTACAATGTACTTGTATTAGTATTTGAATATTTTAAATTTTAATAAAGGTTTTTTAAAAAATTAAATAATAAATAAATAAATAAATTAATTCATTTATTCATTCATTCTAAGTAGAAACAATCCTTGGCTCCATTTGTTGAGGAAGGTATCGTTTATTAGAGATCAAGTATATTGCAGTGATGCAAAAGCCAGAACTGAGAATCACGCGCCCAAATCCCTAAGTTCTACTTCTCCTCCCTTAACTGTCTCTTACTGCCACACCCTAGTGTAAGCAGTGGGATTCAGGCAAGACGTTTTCATAAAGATTAATCCAAGGGCAGTTTGGTATGCAGCTCCCTCCTCCTTCCAATCGGGTGGCCTTGAGGCAGCTCCTTGAGAAGGCACAGCCCTTACTTTCGTTTCCCCAAGTGTTCCCCCTTTCATTCCCTCTCCCCACAGTTCATGGCAGTCTGTCAACGCATAGCTCAGAAGAAGCTTCTTGGATGAGAAGAGAAACGTCTTCAAAGCAGGGGTGAAATCCAAAATTTTTCCCTACCGGTTCTGTGGGCGTGGCTTGGTGGGCGTGATGTGGCTTGGTGGGCATGGCAGGGGAAGGATACTGCAAAATCTCCATTCCCTCCCCCCTCTGGAGCCAGCCAGAGGTGGTATTTGCCGGTTCTCCAAACTACTCAAAATTTCCGCTACTGGTTCTCCAGAACCTGTTAGAACTTGCTGGATTTCACCCCTGCTTCAAGGGGAAAACCAAGTCCAGTTGTCTTTGGAAAAAAAACACTTTTGGGACAGCTATGACCCGGATGACTGAGAATCTCCATAGACACCGAGATTACTTTCTACTTTCAGGATGATCCTAACTAGCTCAACTTCCATTTATCCTTCTCTGCCCATAAAGGGAAGAGCTATTTCAGCAGTGCGGATTCTTTTAATGAATTGTCCCAACCGCATCTTCCGTGATGATGAGAAATTGTAAATTTCACCAGGGCTGGGTTGAGTTTGACTGAAAAAAGGAGGGCACGGTTTTCCCTCCCCCTCTTCTCCTTTTTTTGAAAGACTGCAAGTAATAATGGTTTATTGATCTGTTTGTTAAGTTATTGGAGCCTTAATGGAGGTAATAAACCAGTGGGCTATATTGTGGCAGGGTGACAACCAGCTCGAGAAGACTAATTAAAATGAGAATTTCTCCAAGGACAACCCACAGAAGGGGATAAGAAAGGCCATCGGAGCTGTCTGCTTTAAGATTGCATAAGGCAAAGTGGATATTACGTGATTTTGAGAGTCAAAATCCACCCCACCCATATTGGGGAGGGGGAAATAAAATAGGGTTAGCACCCTTTTCTAAATTCCATCTCAACTTCTGGCCTTGGAAAAAAGGCAGCTATTTAAGAAATGAGAGACTTGCCCTGATTAATGTCTTCTTCTGGCACCACCAATATGACAGATGCCCTTCCAGAAGGCAGGAATCAGTGTGGCATATGGACTGGCAATTCCCATTGTGCCTGGGGCAATATAGACTAATTACAATTATGCCCAGGTTTCTCCCCGTGTAGGAATTGCAGTGTGCTAAACATCAATTTGACTTTGAGGGGAAACAGCATCTCCTTAACACGTTTTGTAGAGCTTCAAATATCAAAAGCTTGTTAGGGCAGCATCCTCAATCTGGAGCCTTCCATGCGTCTTGCTTGATCTTCCCATATCCACCATCATGATTAGACACCAAGTCATCTGGAGAACTTCAGATGGGGGGATCCTTTGTAAGAGAGACACCGCCCTAAAGTTCTGAGCGAGTGTTGTGGCCCATCAGCAGTCTGTGCAGCTAGTAGCTGATTCCGACAGCGAGGAGGCTGGTATGGTGCTGTGCCAGCAGCCTGTGCAGCTGGCACTCGAGTCGGACAATGAGGAGGCTGGAGAAGATGTGGTGCCAGAGGTGGGGATTCAGCCAGGGCCTTCAGAAGCTTCCATGGGTGAAGAGGAAGAAGAGGAGGAGCCTCTTCTCGATGCATGGGTGTGCAGAGCTGCCAAATGGCTCCTCAGGAGGAGGTCTCCTCGAGAGTAAGGCTTGGGGCTAATTGGCCCCTTCCTTAGTCTATTTAAGGACGGACGACGACTGAGGCAATTTGCAGGGAACAACTTCGTTCACTCTCCTTCGCGTCTTGATCTTAGTTCTTTTATCAGTGTCCTGCAAATTGCTTCTGGGCTTTCTGCCAATCCTAGTAAGATTACGATTATTTATTCTTTGGATTCTTGTAGGCTGTTTAGGAAGTTAATTAACAGCCTTTGTTTGAAAAAGACTGATTTAATTTAGTAAACTAAGGTTTGTACAGACTTTGTGTGTGCTGCGTTCTTTGGGGTCCATAGCTGGGGCAGAACAGCGAGCTCTATCTTATGACTAAAATAGCCCTCCGTTGATACGTTGAGGTTCAGATTTCCTTAACGCAACCAAGCAGGTAAGTCCTACCAATCTAGATAAGAATCCTGTTGTTGAAAATTGTGTTGGGCTGGATGACTCTTCCACAAAGCATGCCTTCAAATAGGGATTGCTACCAAAAGTTCTTCGAACGGTCTCTTGACGTTCCTTTGGGTAGAAGATCTTCTGACCACCGTTCTACAAGAACCCCCAAGAATGCACTCCCCCAAAAACAACAGAGTTGGAAGGCACCTCGAAGGTCTTCCAGGCCAACTCCCTAATATCTGAAAACCTGAAGATCATTTCAATCAATCAATCAACCAGAATAGAGCTGGAAGTCAAGTCCAACTCCCTGCTCAAGCCGGAGAACCTACACCATTTCAGACGAGTGACTTCCAGCTTCTTCTTAAAAACCTCCAGTGATGAAGCACCCACAACTTCTGATAACTCTCAGCTGCAAATATTGAGGGACATGGTGCATTGTATATCGTATACTGCAACAGTCGTAAGTGCAAAAAACAGTCATAAGTTCCCTTTTTTCCAGTGCCATTCTAACGTCAAGCGGTCACTAAATGAACTGTCGAAAGTTGAGGACCACCCGAATAGCCCTCTCTGTTTGACAGCTTAGGGTGGGCAGGATTTTCTGTTGGGCTGAGTTTATCCTTCTCATCCTGTATTGCTTTTCTCTGAAGACGTTTTGCTTCTCCTCCAAAAAGCTTCTTCAGCTTGACTGGATGGGGATAGAAGGGAATGAAAGGATTGAGACTCCTTGCTGGTCATTTACATCCTTTTAAAGGATCCTTGGTGGTTTATCTATGTCTTCAGGATCAGCTGAGGAATGCAATTGGGTGTGGAGCCTTCTTGGAACCGATGAAAGGACTGCGTTTGTAGCCTGGAGATATATGCATTTTAAAATGTTTGCTTGTGTATGTGCATACGCCCATTTTAAAATACTGCTTGGAAGATTATCTAAGTGCGTTTTTAGCTTGCTACGGAGGATGGCGTCGTATCCCTCCCGTTCTGTTGAGGGAGGGCTGTTCCATTCTGAAGCTAAAGAAGCTTCTTAGATGAGTAGCCTTCAACGTCTTCAAAGAATAACCAGGAAGTCCAGCTACTTCTTGAAAAAGCATCTTTGGGACTGAGAGTCTTCATAGACGATTTTCATCCTGAAGAGTAACCGTGTCCTCTAGCCTCCATATAGTATCTCTCTTAATGCAGACTCCCTGTTCTTACATTCTTGGTGGGATCCAATGTGCTTGGCTTGGGGGAAAAAGAAAAAGAAGAAGGGTGTGGAAATAACCCTACTGGGTAAAATTTCAAATAATAATGCATATAATGACTTTATAATTTTCAAGGCTTGTTAATACCTGCTAAACTCGCCCGACTTCAATAGCTCCCCAGTCATGATTTGAAAAGTTCATGCTCCATTAAAAACAGTTATTTAATACAATAATCATTCAATTAAAAACCTTTTGAAGCAGCTGCCAGGCCTTATTTGTATCAATACCATATTTTAATTGTTAAAAGAGGGATAAAGACTTACCAACTGTGATTGTCAAGAAAGGTTATGGTAGAATTAGCCGGTCAGATGATAGGATTCCCAAGAGACAGGAGAGAGGGAGAAAGAGAGGGAAAAAAACCCCCTATATTGAATGAATGGCTTGGAACCAAAAACTGTAGAGAGGGGAAAATATCGACTCCCATTTCAGATACTGTACGTGAGGTATATTCGGTATAACGGCCCTTACAGGCAATTCTGGACTTACAACCATTGGTTTACTGGCTGTTTGACGTTACAACAGCACTGGGAAAAAGTGACATCGTCATTTTGATAAAGTTGAGGGAGGAGATGTGGAAAGGACCAGGAAGAAGGACCACATCCAGGGGGACGGTCAGATAAATAACAATAGCCCTTAGACTTATATACCGCTTCACAGTGCTTTTACAGCCCTCTCTAAGCGGTTGACAGAGTCAGCCTCTTGCCCCCAACAATCTGGGTTCCTCATTTTACCCACCTCGGAAGGATGTTTCCCCTATTTTTACTACTATTTATTTTTCTTTTCTTTTGTGTTTTATATTATAAACTTTTCTTTAAGAAAAAAAAAAGCACTGCAAAAAGTTGCTAGAGAATCTGTTAGTCACTGCCTTGAACTTCAAAATCTAGTCCTCCTCCCGAAGGTGTCATGTTCTTCTCGGATCCATATGACTTTGTGACATATTTTCAGGAAATTAGTATCGCACGACAACAAGATCTTATCATGTTTGTGGTGGTGCTTAATCTACTGAGTTATTATTGATCATGTTTTAATATTATTATAATGAGATATTTCTTGTTCATATTCTTAGCAGCTGAAATTAACAGTGAATTAAAGTCACGCTGAAGTCACACCCTCCCTGGATTGTGATGCTGTTTGCAGAGAGTAAGAATTTTTAAAGGGTTGAAACACCCTTCTCCTCCTCTTCTTCTTCTTCCCCCTTCTCCTTCCCTTTCTTCTTCTTCTTCTTCTTCTTCTTCTTCTTCTTCTTCTTCTTCTTCTTCTTCTTCTTCTTCTTCTTCTTCTTCTTCTTCTTCTTCTTCTTCTCCTTCTTCTTCTTCTTCTCCTCCTCCTCCTCCTCCTCCTCCTCGTCTTCTTCTTCTCCACCTCCTCCTCTTCTCCTTCTCCTTTCCCTTCTCCTTCCCTTTCTTCCTCTCGTCCTCCTCCTCCTTCTCTTCTTCTTCTCCTCCTCCTCTTCTCCTTCCCTTTCTTCCTCTCCTCCTTCTCCTCCTCCTCCTCTTCTCCTTCCCCCTCCTCCTTCCCTTTCTTCTTCTTCTTCTTCTTCTTCTTCTTCTTCTTCTTCTTCTTCTTCTTCTTCTTCTTCTTCTTCTCCTCCTCCTCCTCCTCCTCCTCCTCCTCCTCCTCTTCCTCCTCCTCCTCCTCCTCCTCCTCCTCCTTGCCAGAAACAGACTGGCAAGAACAACGCATACAGTTACCTCTCAGTAGTTTCTTTATCCTTGTTCACCTACAGACAGAATCTTGCCACACTAAAGCAAAACTATGGATATACTCCATGAACTGCTAGGGAGGGACTGACTTTTGCCCCCTTCCTGCCTACCAGACATTCCAAGATTCCTGCTCTTTGTCCTCCAGGAAGGAGCCCTTCCCTCACTCCTGGGAATCCAGAATACATTCCACCACAGTTTGTGCCTTAGGCAGGAATTGAACTCACGGCCTCCCAGCTTGGTGCCTTAAACCCCAACACCAAACCAACTCACTCCATTTCTTCCACTGGATCATTTCATTGGCTAAATTAGTAGTAACACCATCTGAAATTTCTCCTGCACACAGAGCCGGTAGTTCCCGAATGAGATACATGCCTTTCTCTTAATGTTCCTCAAATTCCTTTCAAATATGTGTTTTGATTTAGAGATCCATTTCTGTTTTAGAAATATTTCCAGAAGAAAATGTTACTTTGATGCAAACACTACGGAATTCATTGGCGGGGTTTCATTGGGGTTTTTTTTCTTCTTTTTTTCCATGGTCGGCTAGCCGGTTTCTTTCATCCCTAATTCTGCCACGGACGTTGTTACATGGTGACTTCAGATTTTTGCCAGCCTTTTTTTTTTCCCCCCCGAACAAGTTCAGGGCAACTCAACATCTTCATCAAGGATGAAAAGGGATTGATTCTTTGGGAAGAAGATCAGCGAGGTCTCCACAATGGACTGCAACTTTCCTGGAATAATAATTAAGTCCTCCCTCCCTTTTTCAGTAACGATGGTAGAATTTCAATTAGACCGAACTGTATAATAGATTTTTCTCTCCCTCCCCTCTTCTGCGTTTCAAGGGAAGTTATATACATTGCATTTTCGAGCCCTATAAAATATTTGTAATGGGCAGGGGTTTTTTTTTTTTTCCTAAATTGGGTCTGACAGGGCTAGAGAGTGAGGGAATATTTATGGGGAGGAACTCAGGTAAGCAGATACCCCCCATCCTAAAAAAAAAAAAAACCGGAGGAAAAAGATGATAGACAGTTGAAGCCTACCACAAGGCTAGAGACGAGACAGAATTTAATGCTGTTTTGTTGATTTAATTGAATAGACCTGCCACCAAGGTCTGGCATGTCTCAATAAAGGTCTGCGGTTAAAAACATTATCAAAAAAAAAAATCATAAAGCTTGAGTTAAAGAAGGGAAATGTCAGAAGAGAGCGAGGCAAAAATATTCGAAGCAAAGAGATTCAACCGATCAACAGATTTCATTCTTTCTTTTTTTGGCGTCGGTTTTGATTTTAATACATTTATGTTTTAACATGTACTTCTAGCTCAGTGGCTAAGACGCTGAGCTTGTCGATCAAAAGGTCGGCAGTTCAGCGGTTCGAATCCCTAGTGCTGCGTGATGGGGTGAGCTCCTGTGACTTGTCCCAGCTTCTGCCAACCTAGCAGTTCGAAAGCACATAAAAAATGCAAGTAGAAAAATAGGGACCACCCTTTAGTGGGAAGGGAACAGCGTTCCGTGCGCCTTTGGCGTTGAGTCTTGCCGGCCACGTTATTCTTTTTTTTTTTCCTTTTTAAATGTTTTTATTATGCATTTTCCTTTATAATACATCACATTTTCCATTTTACAACAGTCCATCTCTTTCCGTCACTTTCCTTCTCCTTCCGTTTCCTTCCTTCTCCTCTTCTCCCTTCCCTCTCCTTCCCTCTCCTTCTCCTCTCCCCTCCTACTTCCTTCTCCCTCTCCTTCTCTCCCCTCTCCTCTTCTCCACTTCCCTCTCCTTCTCTCTCCTTCCCTCTCCCCTCCTCCCCTTCCCTCTCCTTCTCTTCCCTCTCCTCTTCTCTTATTAAAATAGTTTTATTTTACCTTTTACACAAAATTATAGCCTAGCATCCTCCCCATTACCTCTCCCGCCTCCCTCCCCCCCGCCCCATTTCCCAGAGACACATTGCAAGATATCTTCAGCAGCTCCCAGCAATAAAACTCTTTCCCTTCAATGCAAGGGAAAACAAACCAACAAAAAATTGGTTTTTGCAAAACAACAAACAAACAATGGTCTACGTGGGTGGTATAAAAACAGGTCAGTGTTGTCCAGTGCATTTCCTCCTGGGACCCCTGTGTCATCACTTGTAGTATATTTTATGGATAGGGTCATCTTCATCCGTCTTGGCCGAGGCGTTCGGCTAAGCGTGTTTTAAGAGTTTTTTGCAGTTAGAAAACATGGTTGGTGTACTTTCGTTCTGACATTTAAATGCATTTTTCAAATGCAAGGAGATGCATGGCAGGTCCCGTCCCACCGACCTGCTCAACTTCACAACACCATCAAAAGTTTCCTGGCGGATCAGTTGGGCGGCCGGACTACCCTCCACCCTGTTCCTTGCCAACCGAGGCTGTGAAAATATTCAATTGGAGACGCAATTGGGTAGGCAATTGAATCCAATTCCCCCCAACTGATTTTCCAGATGAAAGCCACAATTCAGCTCTGGTTGAATACCTCTGAATCAATTTGGATTGATTCAAGCCGTTGTTTGTTTGTTTGTTTGTGTTTTTATTCCGTTTTGGGGGGGGGTTTTGCACAGAGGAAAGCATTCGTAACGTCAAGCATAAGCCAGCCCAAATTTAGACCTCAGATTAAATTGGATCGATTAGCCGAATCGGATTGGATTGGATCTGATTCACATGGACAGGATAACTAGCTGCGTTAAGGAAGCCCACCCTAAGCAGCAACTCAAGGGGCAGAAGCTTGGGAAGGGGCATTTCGAGCCAAAGAGACCCTTCTCTATTGAGATCACTATAAATGGGGTGTAAATTTACTTTCATGTTTCCAGGATTTTGTCTTTATCACAGACTGACACTAAAGGGGGAGGAGGGGGAGGAGGAGGGAGGAGGAAGAGGAGGAGGAGGAGGAGGAGGAAGAGGGAAGAGGAGGAGGAGGAGGAGGAGGTGGAGGAGGAGAGGAAGAAGAAGAAGAAGAAGAAGAAGAAGAAGAAGAAGAAGAAGAAGAAGAAGAAGAAGAAGAAGAAGAAGAAGAAGAAGAAGAAGAAGAAGAAATTATTATGAAAGAAATCCTAGCCAAATCAGCTCTATCCTCCTTCTCCAACCTGGAGGAGGAGGAGGAGGAGGGGGGGAGGAGGAAGAGGAGGAGGAGGAAGAGGAGGAAGAATACTGTGCATTCCTGGTGTTCTCTCAGCTCGATTGTTTTTTTGCAAATGTTTCATTACCCAACTGGGTAACAGCTTTAGTGCTAGAAGGAAGTAGGGTATGGGGGAGGAGGAGGAGGAATATTGTGTGGTCCTTGGTGTTCTCTGAGCTTGGTTATTTTCTTGCAAACATTTCATTACCCAACTAGGTAACTTCATCAGTGCAGCAAAGGAATGGCTTTTGCTCTCTGTTTATATCCAGTCCCTTCAGCACTGATGAGGACTATTCTCTTGAGGTCTCCAGAAGTAAGTTGAATGAGAATTCTGATCATCTGGTCATGGGTGGCGGGATCCCGTGTTGGGAGACACGGCTTCCCCCTACTCTTTCTGGATTCCAACGACCCTGGTCAAAACGTCTGCATTTGTGACAGCCTTCCTAGGCAATGCCAAGGGCTCCGAGACTCCATTCTAGGAAACACAGTTGGTTGACAAAGGACACAGCCATTCAGATTACTCCAGCCTGTGCCATCTGGATCTGCTTAGAATTATGGCTTCACAACATCTGGAGGGTTATGTATTCTCCTCCCCGGAAGGCTACCCGAAAGCTGGCGCTCACATATATTTTAAAGCAATGCTCCTCCACGGGAAATTAAAAACACAAGCTGAGAATTTGCAAGCAAAGTAGGGGAACGGTCCATTTAATGCCTGCTAGACAGAGCGTGGTCGTTAAGTGTGGAACTTATTAATTATTAAATAATAATAATAACAACAACAACGCCATGACCGCATTGCTAAGATCATTCAGTGGAAATTGTGCCAGAAGTTTCGATTTGAGTACAGCAAAAACCACTGGGAACATCAGGTTGAGAGAAGTACCAGGACTTGCAAATTGAAGTTGAGCGACTGTGGAAAAAGAAATCTTATGTTGTCCTGATTGTAATTGGAGTCCTCGGAGCAATATCCAAAGAGCTACCCCTCTATTTAGAAATTCTAAATTTGCCGGACTTGAACATTTTGACTCTACAAAAAGCCACCTTACTCAGAACAGCTTACATCCTCCGACGATACCTTAACAGTTCCTAGGTCCTTGGTTAGGACTCGAGCTGCTGAGCTATTAACCAGCCTCAAAGGCTGTGAATTTCACTATAGATTAAACAACAACAACAACAACAACAACAACAACAACAACAATAATAATAATAATAATAATAATAATAATAATAATAATAAAATAATAATGTACTTGGTTGATACCTTGGCAGCAACCCGTATCAACCTTTAGCACCAGTCAATAGTATTTGTGATGCATTTTTGAATGTTCAGTTGACTTGAGTTTCATGTTTAATGAATAAAGTAAATAATAATAATAATATATGATGATGATGACGATCATCATTTGGAACACAACACGCCAGATATCACAGTTGTCGATAACCGAAACGTACAAATTATTGACATCACGACACCAGGAGATGCCAGAGTCAAAGAAAAAGAACTGGGGGGGGGGGGGGAAATCACAAAATATCGCAACCTGGCTATTGAAACTAGGCGATTATGGATGAAACATGCCACAGTGATCCCTATTGTCATCGGGACACTTGATACAAGAATTTTACAAAACACATCAAGAAATTACAGCTTCCTGCAATAACACCAGCGGAACTGCAAAAAAACTGCGCTACTCAAACATTGTATATCTTAAGAACATACTTGGTTGATCCCTAGGATGCTGGCAGCAACCCGTGTCAACTATTAGCACCAGTCAATCGCATATGTGACACATTTTTAAATGTTCGGTTGACTGAGTTTCATGTTTAATGAATAAAAGAGATAATAATAATAATAATAACAACAACAAACAATAACAATAACAACAACAAAGCGCAGCTGGAGTGAATTGGCGTTTAAAATAAATATGAAGTGCTGGAAACTCCATTATGGGCTGGCTAAGAGCTTTCTTCGAATGGATTATATGCCTCAAGATTGCTTCGCTGGCTATACC
This sequence comes from Coluber constrictor foxii, assembly GCA_038048745.1. Taxonomy (NCBI): domain Eukaryota; kingdom Metazoa; phylum Chordata; class Lepidosauria; order Squamata; family Colubridae; genus Coluber; species Coluber constrictor. Next base: position 12,292,180 of record CM075968.1, read on the forward strand.
ATTTTCTTTCATTAGCTCCCTCGTTTCCCACCCCCCACCCCCCAGGGTTGGCTCCAGGGGAGAGTGGGGGGGGGGTGAAACTATTTGGGGTTGTACATTAC
>CM075968.1:12292480-12361136 GCA_038048745.1 Coluber constrictor foxii
TGGATAAGAAGATGAGAATCGAAAGAGGGGAGTGAAGGAACTGGTGGAATTACCAAAAAAACAAAACAAGACAAAACACAAAACTTTGAAGGAACACAAAGATCAAGGTGGTAGAAAAGTATTCACATTTTTTTTTAATTGCCAACTACAATGTCATCGGGTTTTTTTTCCTCTCTTTCTCTCTATCCTTGATGAACTTCAAAATCTGTTAATGATTCTCCATTAAAAAGAGAGAGAGAGAGAGAGGGAAGGATGAGAGAGAGAGAGACAGAGAGAAGATATGAGGGAGAGAAACCAAGTTGAGCCAAGGAGATGATTAAAAGACTTTATTAAACGCAACCTTGTTGGATTTCTTCACATGAAGGCAAGCACCATTATGGAAACTTATCCTTATAAATGACACTCTGGTTTTGTGAATGCGCGGGACCCTGATTGGAGTGGCAAGTACTGAGTGATACCGCAAACCTGTTAATAACATGAAAATTAGAAGAGGCTCATGCAAAGAAGAGAGATTAATTTAGCCCGGGAACATCTCACACAAATTGCAAAGTTGTGAATATGTTCTTGAGATAATGAGCCTTCCGAACTATCAAACCGCTTGTCATTTTCTGTAATTAATGTTAAGGAAGACTCCTTCCTGATGGTTCGTATTACTCATATACCAAGAAAATTTCTTCAGAGAAATAATTTACATTTATTATCATCGGTCTGTTTGTGTGCTTTATTTCGTGGTGGAGTAATTTATGGCAGCCCCGTTTCACTCGCCTTGATTAGTCACTTGTCCGCCTGAAATGTAATTTTTATTTTTTATTTTATTTATTTATTTTTGGCATGCTCGCTCGCTCTCCCTCTCCCTGCCTCTCCTCTCTCTCTCTCTCTCTCTCTCTCTTTCTCCCCTCTCTCTCTTTCCCTCCCTCTCTTCCTCTCTTCCTCTCTCTCTCCCTCTCTCTCCCTCCCCACACACACAGACTATTTCCCTGGATTTAACCACTGTCTTTAGCTCTTCATTTTCCTCCCCCTTCCAAATTCATTTGTCCCTGCCCACATTTTTGAACAATACATCTCAGATTCAAGTACCCTGTTTCCCCCCAAAATAAGACATCCCGATAATAAGCCTAATCAGGCTTTTGAGTTGCATGGCAATAAGGCCAAGTGCTTATTTCAGGGTTCAAAAAAATATAAGACAGGGTCTTATTTTCAGGGAAACACGGTATCTATCACATCTATATATCTACTGTCTATCTTCTATCTATCTATCTATCTATCTATCTATCTATCTATCTATCTATCTATCTATCCATCTATCTATCATCTATCTATCTATTTATCTATCTATCTATCTATCTATCTATCTATCTATCTATCTATCTATCTATCTATCATCTATCTATCTATCTATCATCTATCTATCTATCTATCTATCTATCTATCTATCTATCTATCTATCTATCTATCTATCTATCTATCTATCTATCCGTCCATCCACCCATCCACCCATCCACCCACCCATCCATCCATCCATCCATCCACCCTTCCATCTAGCTATCTAGCTATCTATCTATCTACCTACCTACCTACCTACCTACCCTGTTTCCTCCAAAATAAGACATTCCCTGATAATAAGCCCAATTGGGCTTTTGAGTTGCATGGCAATAAGGCCAAGTGCTTATTTCAGGGTTCAAAAAATATAAGACAGAGTCTTATTTTCAAGGAAACACAGTAATTCATCTCAACTGAATAACAGAATTGGAAGGGACCTTGAAGATCTTCTAGTCCAACCCCCTGCTCTGGCAGGAGACCAATTTCGCATTCCAGACAAATGGCTGTCCATTCTCTTCTTAAAAGCATCCAGAGATGGAGGACCCACAATTTCTGGTGGCAAGCCATTCCACTGATTAATTGTTCTTTCTGTTAGGAAGTTCTAGGTTGCTTCTCTCCTTGGTTAGTTTTCATTCGTTACTTCTTGTTCTGTCTTCAGGGTGCTCTGGAGAATAGCTTGACTCCCTCTTCTTTGTGGTAGCCCCTGAGATATTGGAACTCTGCTATCCTGTCTCCCCTAGTCCTTCTTTTCATCAGACTAAACATACCCAATTCCAGCAACTGTTCTTCATATGTTTTAGCCTTCAGCCCCCTAATCATCATGATTGCTCTTCTCTGTACTCGTTCTAGAATCTCAACATTTTTTAAAAAATCATGATGACCAAAATTGATTGCAGTATTCCAAGCGTGGTCTTACCAAGACATGGAGAGAGGAGAAGGGGAGAGAGAGAAGGAGAGAGAGAGAAGGAGAGAGAGAAGGAGAGAGAGGAGAGAGAGAGAAGGAGAGAGAGAGAAGGAGAGAGGGAAGGAAAAAGAGAGAGAAGGAGAGAGAAAGAGAAGGAGAGAGAGAGAAGGAGATAGAGAAGGAGACAGAGGGAGAAGGAGAGAGAGGAGAGAGAGAGGAGAGAGAGAGAAGGAGAGAGGGAAGGAAAGAGAGAGAGAAGGAGAGAGAGAGAGGAGAGAGAGAGAGAGAAGGAGAGAGAGAGAGAGAGGAGAGAAAGAGGAGGAAAGAGAGAAGGAGAGAAACCATAGCTCTCAACAGCTTCATCTTTCTCCTTCTTGTCAGCTTTATATTTATTGTGATTACATTTATTCTTTTTATAACCTTCTCGTAAGCCATCCTGAGAGCTTTATCATATTGTGGGCATAAAAAGAGAGAGAGAGAGAGAGGGAGGGAGAGAGAGATTTAAAATAAAAATAAATAGGAAACATCACCCAAACTAACAGCCCTGGCTTCTACCGGATGAGTAAACCACATTTCAAAATCTGTCAGGAGGAGAAAATTAAAAGTGGCCTGTTTTCATCTTGATTTCGAGGATGAGGACAGCTGCCAAGGGGCCAGCCCGGAGCATGGGTGGACCAATCTGTTGCCCATCATCTGTAGAAGATCAATCTAATTTCACCGGGCCCTTGAACTAATTTCCAAAGCCTTCTCGCAAGCAACGATGTAGGCATCAGGGAAGGTTAAACAATTGAAGTGTCCCCAGCCTCTGAGCCCTGATTCAATTTTGGGCTGTGTGCAGCTGCTTCCCATTACGTATCTGGTTGTCTTGGACCCTCTGTAGCAACCATGCAGGTACTTCTAGCAGACTTTCCCCCCCCCCCCCCCCCCGATATACGCCTGAGCCCATATGGTAAGGAATTTATGTTGCCTTACCTCAAAGAGCTACGTCAAGAGATCGTTGGAAAGCCACCTCAAGATAGCCGGGGCCACGTTGTTGTCTCTTACTATAGGTGAAACACTGATATGGTTTTAAAAACTAGAACTGAACTCATGGTGAGGAGGAGAGGGAAGGGGGGAGGAGGGGAAGGAGAAAGAGAAGGGGATATGGAAAAGGGAGGAGGAGGAGAAAGAAGAGGAGGAGAAGGAGATAAGGAAAGGGGGAGGAGGAGAAAGAAGAAGAGAAGGAGGAGAAAGAAGAGGAGGAGAAGGAGATAAGGAAAAGGGGAGGAGGAGGAGAAAGAAGAGGAGGAGAAGGAGATAAGGAAAGGGGGAGGAGGAGGAGAAAGAAGAGGAGGAGAAGGAGATAAGGAAAGGGGGAGGAGGAGGAGAAAGAAGAGGAGGAGAAGGAGATAAGGAAAGGGGGAGGAGATAAGGAAAGGGGAAGGAGGAGGAGAAAGAAGAGGAGGAGGAGGAGATAAGGAAAAGGGGAGGAGGAGGAGGAGGAGAAAGAAGAGGAGGAGAAGGAGATAAGGAAAGGGGAAGGAGGAGGAGAAAGAAGAGGAGGAGAAGGAGATAAGGAAAGGAGAAGGAGGAGAAAGAAGAAGAGAAGGAGGAGAAAGAAGAGGAGGAGAAGGAGATAAGGAAAAGGGGAGGAGGAGGAGAAAGAAGAGGAGGAGAAGGAGATAAGGAAAAGGGGAGGAGGAGGAGAAAGAAGAGGAGGAGAAGGAGATAAGGAAAGGAGAAGGAGGAGAAAGAAGAAGAGAAGGAGGAGGAAGAAGAGGAGGAGAAGGAGATAAGGAAAGGGGAAGGAGGAGGAGAAAGAAGAGGAGGAGAAAGATAAGGAAAGGAGGAGGAGGTGGAAGGAGATAAGGAAAGGGGAAGGAGGAGGAGAAAGAAGAGGAGAAGGAGATAATGAAAGGAGGAGTGGGGAGGAGGAGGAGGAGGAGATGATGACAACTTGGGATATCTGAAAAATAAAGAGACTCTGTTACCCTCCTTTTTCATAGCTGGCAATGAAGTCAAGTCAAGAATGCCAGAAAGGATCTAAAAAAAACGTGGAACAGGGGAACTAAAATAATCTCAGAGAATGAGAAAGGCAGAGCTCTCTTTAGGCCACTTCATCTAATTTTATACCTGTGATTTTATTTCTGTCCCCCAAGAACTTTTGTATTTCTTCTCTGCTAAATTTCACACTCTTATTTTCAGCCTATTTTCTTTAACCAATCAAATTCTTTTTGAGTCTTACTTCTGCCTCCTAGGTATCACGCCCAATTTGTGTCAGATTATCCCTAAGTAAAAAGTCAAGTTAAAAGGCTGATGGAATCAAATCAAGTGTATAGCTTCCGTCTTGCCAACCCCTAGATATTTCTGAAAACGTAATACAACATCCCCGAGTGGGAAGGGATTTGTCCAAGCAAAGCCAGGGAAACGGAAATGGTGGGAGGTCTGCTCATCTGCCTCCTTTCAAGAGATGGCCATCTTACTCTTTTAACAAAATGTCAAGTCAAGATGGAAAATAATCACTTGATTCATCAGATCGGTCCTCAGTCATCGCAGGGAAAGTTGCCAAATTCTAGCTGTTTCTCTACATGGGGGCAAAATCTTGCTAGATTTCAAGGGTTCCCCATGACTTCATGGCCATCTGTAAAGTCATAAGGTCCATCACTTTGTGGATGGACATTTCAGACAAGATATAGGGCAGGTGTCAGCAACCTGTGGCTCCTTGGGCTCTCTACTGTGGCTCCCTGTCAAGTGATCCCACCACTGGCTGGGCCCGCCCCTTGCCTTCTCCTCCCAGTCACTCCTTGCCTGGCCTGAGAAGGTAAGGGCCACGGCGGAGGATGGAGAAGTGGCTGGAGCAGAGACAGAGAGAGAAGTGGGGAGAGAGGGAGGGGAGAGAGAGCTGTCAAAAGGTTTTTGTGATTCCTGATGTTTTTTAACAACTGGTTCTCTGCCCTAATGACCGGCTGGGTAGGCGTGGCTAGAGGGGGGTCATGTGACTGGTGGAAGTGAGTGACGTCGAGTTGGACATGCCCACCCAGGTTTTGTGGCTCCCGGTGTTTTCTTTTCTGTGGGAAACAGGTCCAAATGGCTCTTTTGAGTGTTTAAGGTTGCAGAGCCCTGGTCTAGTCTCTCAGTTAAGTATCCAAACTCTCTGATCCTTGTTGCTGTATTTGCAACCTCCAAGGCCTTAAAAGCAATTATGTTTGTTTGGGAATATATTAACAACACTGACATTTGCATTAATGTTACTTATTAAGGAGTCTCTCTCTCTCTCTCTCTCTCTCTCTCTCTCTCCCTCCCTCCCTCCCTCCCTCCCTCTCTCTCTCTTCCAAATCGACACCTTTTTAAACCATCAGAACTGCTGGATTGTCCCTGTTTTGATAGCCTTTCCTGGAACGACTCATAAATAACCTTTATTTTGTTATAATTCCTGCCCTGTCAAGAGCTATAAACAACCTGGCTAGGCTGAAATTAGGATGAAGGCCAGCCAATCGGCACAAACCTTCGCGGATGGCTCACGAGGAAGGAAGGGATGCAAATAGACCGACCGTACACCCAGCCTTTCGAAGGAGAATTTGTGGCTCGGGATGTCAGTCCACGCACACTTCAGTTCGGGGGGTCTCGTTGCTTTAACCGCCCTTCCATTGTATTTCTTCCTCTCTTTCTAACCCCCCCCCCACCCAACCCCTCTATAACGTTTTTTTCATACACTGCATCTCGGAGCACTTTACAAGGCAATTAATTACCTGCAGCGGAGTGATGGAATGAAGGCAGATATGACGGCCATTATGCACTCAGCAACATTGGCTCTCAAAGCATTTACATCCGTGGCATTTAATTTGTGATGGCTTTATGGAGAGAGGGAGAGGAGAGGGGAGGAAAGGGAGAAAAAAACCTGGTTTTCTAGCAACTCTCTTTGTTGGTTCGGCCCGTTCCTCTTCATTCTGACCCTCCTATTCCACTCAGGTTAACAGAGTTGTAGGTCATCTAGTCCATCCCTAGATATTTTTTGCATGCTCACAGCCACGGCAAATGGACAGCGGCAAACAGGCCACAGCAAATGGGTCGCGGTGGCGGTGAATGGGCCATGGTGAACGGGCTGTGCCGAACGGGCCAGATGAATACCGGATGGATGCTGGGAAGCAGAGGCAATTTTTTTCTTGTTTTCCTCCCCCCCAAAAAGGTAGGTTCATCTTATAGTCTGGAGCGTCTTATACTCCGAAAAATACGGTATCTCCCTGTTTACCTGGGATAACCCCAGAGAATGTCTGCATGGAACTTATTACCTTTATTTTCTTGAAGGTCTTCCAGAATGCTCAAAAAGTACGACAGGCCCAAACTTTGAACACTGATAACAAAATATAAATAGTAAACAGTTCTAGAGTCTTTCTTCACACAACCGATCAAGACGAACCATTCCAGTTAAAGGCAGAGGAGAAAAATCAAAGAATCCACCAGCTATCAAAAGATACAAAGGACCTTATTGAGTTCACCAACTCTTAAGTCGAGGTTCAGAACCACAGACAGTTCCATATAAAGCTAGGTTTTACTTTGACAGGAGTCCCTTTTGCCAAATTAAAACAGACTCTGCTTATTCTCAAATTGGTTTATTATATAGCCACTGCCATCACTCAGAGGTAGTTAATAATAGCACCGTGGAGGAGATAGAGTTGAAAAAGCTTGCAGTGGCGTTGATAAATCTATCAACGGATTCAATATCAACATTTTGACCCAGACTTAGCAAAAGCAAAAAACAGACTCCTTGTCGGCCCGAAAACCCCCTCTTTATTTACCTCCTGTGAATTAATGGCATTCACCCACCGAAAAGTCCAAGCAAGAGTCCTGCAAGGAATTAAATACAGTAACAGACCTTATCAGTTCCTTGCAATAATTGCCAGGCCGTGAGCTCCCAGCTGAAAGGCTGCAAATTAAGTTCTGGCAAGCAGTCCTTGTGGCATGAAACACAATGAGCAAAATCTCCAGAAATACCAACGGTTGTCTCCTACGATGACCACTCTCCCTTTCCTTCTATTTATTCCCCAGCCAGGGAGGAGCCATTCAGCGCCCAAGTGTGCTTTGCTTCCCGAGTCAACTCCTTGTCCTCCGTTGTTCTCCTCTCCTAACAGCTCTGTGCATACATGCATCTGGAACAGGCCCCAGCTGTTCTTCCTCCTCTTCACTCATCTCAGCAGCTCCAAAGGCAGCTGCCTTTCTGGTGGCTGGGAAATGTCAGATGACCCTGGTTCTATCTCTGCATCCGATGCAGAGCGTCCATCAGAGCCTTCCCCAGACTCCAGAACTGGCCCAAGTTTCCTCCCACCCTCCTCATTGTCCGAATCTACTGCCAGCTGGCGGGCCACAACAATCAAGCATCTTTGCCTGTTCTCTTCTCCCCCCAAAACTGCTGCCACATCAAACCTAGGCCACCTGGATTAGAATGGTCCATGATAAATGGCCCGGCACGAGGGCATCCTGGAGTTATTATTTCACCAGCTAGGTCACCCTAGAAAATGCCAGCTGTTCTCCCATCTATCTCAGCAGATGACAATCTGGCTGCATAAACTGATTGACGCCACTAGCCTCAATATACCGAAGCAGAATAAAACCTGTCGGCGAGCAATAAAACTATTCCAGCTGCTAGTAATGGTTTGTGAGGACAAGGACATAACTCATCCACGTGGTACATGAAAATATCAACTGGGCCTCTGTGTGCATTGCAGGTGTAAATAAAGGGGAAACAGGAGAGCTTTTCCTTTCCAGGGGACAGTCATAGATCTATGGGTTGAGATGCCGGCAACCACAGGCCAGGATCTTCTTCTATTTGTCTCCTTATTTCTGCCCACTACCCACATTTGTGCTTGGTGACTTTTTCCCCCGTTCCGTTGTCCAACATGTGACCTGATAAAAAGATTTATGGGCAAGCAGGTGAAGAGCCAAAGGTCACCAGCTTTAGGAAGAAAGATTCTTCAATGGATCAAGCTTTCAAATAGCAGCGGTGTAGCCAACAAGGATCAATGGAAGATGATCTTTCCAGACAGAGGGTGGAGTGAAATAAGTAATCAGTAAGCCTCGTGGTGCGACCGGAACAATCTGGAACTGAACACACTTAAAACCGCAGAAATGGTGGTAGACTTCAAGAGAAACCCTTCCATACTTCCACCTCTCGCAATACTAGACAACACAGTATCAACAGTAGAGACCTTCAAATTTCTAGGTTCTACCATATCGCAAGATCTAAAATGGACACCCAACATGAGGACCCAGTTTGTGGGGGCAATAAGCTGACTTTGTATAAATATACAAAAGTATGAAGGCTATTGCTTAATGCATTGTAAGCTGCCCTGAGTCTCCGGAGAAGGGCGGCATATAAATCAAATTAAAAAAACAAACAAACATCAAAAACATCATCAAAAAAGCACAACAAAGAATGTTCTCTCTGCGCCAACTCAGGAAGCTCAAACTGCCCAAGGAGCTGCTGATCCAGTTCTATAGAGGAGTGATGGAGTCTGTCATCTGCACCTCCATATCTGTCTGGTTTGGCTCTGCCACCCAACAAGACAGACAAAGACTTCAGAGGATCATTAGAACGGCAGAAAAAAAACAATGGCTGCCCATCTGCCTTCCATGGAGGACCTGTCTACTGCACGAGTCAAAAAGAGGGCTGGGAAAATATCTACAGACCCTTCACATCCTGGACATCAACTGTTTCAACTCCTACTCTCAAAACGACTCCATCGAGTACTGCACACCAGAACAACGAGACACAAGGACAGTTTTTTCCCGAATGCCATCTCTCTCCTAAACAAATAATTCCCTCGACACTGTCAGACTATTCACTAAGTTTGCATTACTATTAATCTTCTCATCGTTCCCATCAACCTTCTCCTTCCACTTACGATTATATGACTGTAACTTTGTTGCTTGTATCCTTACGATTTATATTGACTCTTTCCTAATATGATTTGATTGCTTATTTGTACCCTATGACTATCATTAAGTGTTGTACCTTATGATTCTTGACGAACATATCTTGTCTTTTATGTACACTGCGAGCATATGCACCAAGGACAAATTCCTTGTGTGTCCAATCACACTTGGCCAAGAGAGAATTCTATTCTATTCTAATCAGCCTAGAATCATTAATGTTGCCACAGTCTAAATCCAATCCCTACTGAATTCCGTTGGCTCTTATCTAACATCCATATTTAGTGCTGCCTTTAGTGACTGAATTCTCATGAACAGACATGACCAATAAACCCCCCAACTGAAACTTAATATATGGTTCTAATTCTTTCTACAAGAGAACTTTATTTGGTCCAAACGGAAAATGCCTGGACTTGAAGGATCCGATCGTCATTAGATTGGATGAAGACTCACTGAAAGTTGTGTCGTCTCTTTAAAAATACTAAATAAACCTTTCAACCGGTTTGATGTCCTCTGGGTGATTTGGATGGGAGATTTCCCACTCTTGATGGTCTCTAAATGACACTGAAAGAAACAAACAAATCCTCACTTCCACTTTACAACGAAGTCTCCTGGATTACGTTGTTAAATTCGGCAAACTAAAACAAGAATAAGCCCAAACTATCCTAAGGAAAGGGACGCGGTGGCTCAGTGGCTAAGACGCTAGGCTTGTCTTTCGAAAAGTCGGTAGTTCAGCGGTTCGAATCCCTAGTGCTGCGTAACAGGGTGAGCTCCCGTGACTTGTCCCAGCTTCTGCCAACCTAGCAGTTCGAAAGCGGGTAAAAAATGCAAGTAGAAAAATAGGGACCACCTTTGGTGGGAAGGGAACAGCGTTTCGTGCGCCTTTGGCGTTGAGTCATGCCAGCCACATAACCACGGAGACGTCTTCGGACAGCGCTGGCTCTTCGGCTTTGAAACGGAGATGAGCCTCACCCCCTAGAGTCAGGAACGGCTAGTACATATGTGCAAGGGGAATATTTACCTTTACCTTTATCCTAAGGAAGGAAGGAAGGGAATCAGAATGTTTGCAGATGAGTATGATAAATTTCAAGAGTCTAGTGAGCTTAAAAAGAAATTAAAGCGTTCATAATGACAGTCTCAAAGAATCCGGGTTAGAAGGTAGACCACCATGGATTCCATCTCTCTCTCTCTCTCTCTCTCTCTCTCTCTCTCTCTCTCTCACACACACACACACACACACACACACTTCCATTCCTGTTCCTGACTAGGTGGCTCAGTGGCTAAGATGCTGAGCTTGCCGATCAGAAAGGTTGGCAGTTCGGCGGTTCAAATCCCTAGTACAGGTCTCCTGTGTGAGCAAGGGGTCAGACTAGATGACCTCCACTGTCCCTTCCAATTCCGTTACTGTTTTTTTCCTACAAGGCATACAGCTTAACGCGACATGCTCAAGGAGAACCGATTGAGATTCAGTCTCAGATGTGACCCAAAGAACGTTTTGATTAATTCTTTCAATCCCCCGGTCTCTCTTGCTGGTGCCTCTCTGAATCCCAGAAACGCACTCATGCCTATTTGAAATCCCCCAACGTAGCTGTGAGTTTTGAGCCAGAGTTGTTTAACACTGTTGTGAGCCGCCCAGAGTTGTTTAAGATGGGCAGCCGTATAAATCTTAGAAATAAATAAATAAGTAAATAAATAAATAGTTCTCTTACTAACTGATGGCTCCTCTCATTGAGGTCATCAATCAAACCGAGAATGTTAAAAAAGAAACTATAGATCATATTTGCTGAAGGAAGGAGAGGGGGGAGAAGGAAGAGGAGGAGGAGGAAAGGAGGAGGGAGGGAGAGGATGAGAAGGAGGAAGGAAGGAAGAATCATACAAAGATGTCATAGAAAGATGTCGTGGTTATTAGGTTCTTTCTCCAGCAAAGTATAAAATAGAGAAGTCAAAAGAGAAGGAGGACGAGGAGAAGAAGGAAAATATGGAGAAAAAGGGGAAGGGGGAAGAGGAAGAGGAGGAGGAGAAGGAAGATATAGAGAAGAAGGAGAAGGGGAAGGAAGATATGGAGGAGGAGGAGGAGGAAATAGGGGAAGGGGAAGGAAAATGAGATATTGAAAGGGAAGGATGAAATGAAGGAAAAAGAGGAGAAGGAGAAGGGAAAGGAAGATGAGGAGGAGGAGGCAGAAGATATGGAGAAGAAGGGGAAGGAAGAGGAGGAGGAGGAAGAGGAGGAGGAAGAGGAGGAGGAAGAACTAAGGGAAGAGGAATGAAAATGAGATATTGAAAGGGGAAGGATGAAATGAAGGAAAAAGAGAAGATATGGGGAGGAGGAGGAGGAGGACGGAAGGACAGGAGGAGAAGTACACAAGGACAGAAGAATAGAATGGGAGAATGGGAAGGAGGAGAAGAGGAAGCTTCACGAGAACACAACAGGAAGACTAAAGCTAAGCTCAGTTCCCCATAGCTTTCTTTCCCTATAACTCAACTTATATTCATCAGAGGCATATATTTAAATCATCGCTTACTTCGTTTTTGTGTCTGAAATTTATTAGCCTACTACTTAAATGTTTTATTCATTAGGCCATGTAAATAATGCATGCATGTTTCCATGGTAATTTAACCCCTTCTCGCCAAGGGGATTTGCTGGGTTTTTGTGCCGTGCGCTTCCTCTATTAATTGCTGGGACCAAGACTGGAGCAATCTTGGGGGGGGAGTGGGGGGGGGAATGAGGTCCAGGATGCACCTCCTTTCCCCCACTTTTAAGCGACCGCATTCCAGAACCAAGTTTCCTTTGACAAATACAAACACAGCCAGAGCGCTGTCCGAGGGAAGGCAACGGTTCTGAGCTGGGATTCAAAAAAGAGCAAATATCATATGAACAGAATTGCATGAATGGTGAAGCAGCGTGCGGCTTTATCACAAATGCACCATCGCGGTAGATGTTTTTACTAGCAGAGGTGACGCCAAGGCTGAAGAACATACCTGGAACAATTGTTCTCCACACTTTTGTGTCAGCAAGTTAAACCCATGCGGGATTTCCAGCAAAGCTGGCGAAAACTAAAAAAAAGATCACAGCAAATCGGATTGCTCTATGGACAGATCTAGGATCAAGGGAAATAGGATGTGGGGATGATTTAGGAGAGGAGAGAAAGAGATGCTGCCTAGGGAACCATCAGATCAAAGGTGGAGGAGCCCACAGCTGCATAACGGGCAGGACAAGAACCTCGGAAAAGATCTTCTCTAACTTCACAGGCTGTTAGAAACAGACGGCGAGAGATTTTATACTTTCACACTGGCAAATTCTGAAGGGATGTGGTGGCTCAGTGGCTGAGACGCTGAGCTGGTCGATCGAGAGGTTCAAATCCCTAGTGCTGCGTAAACAGGGTGAGCTCCCATTTACTTGTCCCAACTTCTGCCAACCTAGCAGTTCGAAAGCAGGTAAAAAATGCAAGTAGAGAAATAGGGACCAACTTTGGTGGGAAGGAAACAGCGTTCCGTGCGCCTTTGGCGTTGAGTCATGCCGGCCACATGACCACGGAGACGTCTTCGGACAGCGCTGGCTCTTCGGCTTTGAAACAGAGATGAGCACCGCCCCCTAGAGTCGGGAATGATTAGCACACATGTGCGAAGGGGAACCTTTATCTTTATCCTTACAATAAAGTAAAATTACTTATCATGCCTCTTGTCTGGTCGACCAACAACAATCTTGCAAGAAACCAAGAAAGACATGCTCAGGTTCTAATATCACAGGGGCTGCCACAAAGGGAAGAATGGGTCCACCTATTCTTCAAAGCACCTGAGGGCAGGGCAAGAAGCAATGGGTGGAAACTAATCAAGGAGAGAATCAACCTAGAACTAGGGAGAAATTCCCTGACCATGAGAACAATTAATCAATGGAACAGCTTGCCTCTAGAAGTTGTGAATGCTCCAACACTGGAAGTTTTTAAGAAGAGATTGGCTAACCATTTGTCTGGAATGGAATAGGGTCTCCTGCTTGGGCAAGGGGCTGGACTAGAAGACCTCCAAGGCCCCTTCCAACTCTGCTATTCTGTTATTCTAAGCTGTCTCCTTTCATTGTTCCTCACCTGTAGAGAAATCTTGCCCAACAAAGCAAACTATTACAGATATATTCGGGGAACTTCTAAGGAGGGAACCATCTTCGCTCTCTTTCTCCCACACAAAGTATCTAAATTTCTCTTTTTCTTGGTCTTCTGGAATGCAGCCCTTCCCTCCTGGGAATCTAGGCTACATTCCACCCCACACGTGATAAAGCTTAAATAGGCATGCATTTCAACATTGCTGTATTTTCCCTCCTACCAGCCAGGACCCGACACAGGGATGCTTAGCTGACGATTAAGAATCTTACAAACATTTCTAGCCTCTGATTCTGGAGACAGAATTTGTATGAGATGACCAGGCTGAGCCCAAATCATTTTACGAGTCTTTTGCGCGCCTGCAAGAGATCTAAGTCCAGCTCACCTTGAATGCCTTTCTTATCTCCCGCTCATTTCCCCTTAACGGTCAGTTGGCCAGATTCTTGTCGCGAGAGTAAGCTTGCAATACGTCTTTATACTCGTGTCCTGATTTCCCAGACAGAATTTCTTTCTCCACCATTGAAAAAAGAAAATGCCGTTTCTGAATCTTGTGCTCGAGACAGAGGGGAAAAAATATGAAGTTTTGATTTTTGGGATTTCCTGATTAGACGCGGGGGGGGGGGATGATCCCCCTCTGCTAGAAATGACTAGTCTGCATTGAGTATGTAAAATAGTTGAGGTTGTGACCTTATTCCACTGCACCCAAAAGAGTCAGAAGTTAATGTGTCTTTTCCCCTTTATCCTACACTTCTCTCTTTCCCCTCTTCCCACTATTTTCAGTTTCATTTGTGTTCTACACTTTAATCAAGTCCAATAAAATTATTACAGGGAAGAAAATGAATGCCGCCTTCTACTAGCAAATGCAAGCAAGGTATTTGGAGGGTTTCAGTGTGTGTGTGTGTGTGTTGTTTTTTTTTAGGGTGGGGGGAAGAAGGAAAAAGAGAGAGGAGAGCCACAAAACCATGGATCTTTGCAGAGTCGATCAATCAGCAACTACCATGCAGACAAGAGTCGGAGAAATACAGATGCAAAAAAATCTACAGAGGCTTGTATATCTGTCCAATCCTGTTTCCACTTGGTGATGAATAGCAAGAGAGAGGCTCAGGCAGAGCGCTGGGCTTTGACTTAATTTGAACCTGGTGCAGCAGAGGAAGAGACAAAAGGGAGGAGAGGGGGAGAAACTGAATGGCCAGGTAACTTATAGCGCCTCCCTTAACGCCGAGTAGGCAGATGATGGATCAACGGTGAGCAAACGGCATTAAAATCCCCTGATTCTTTTTTTTTGCAACATTCACAGTCTCTCTCTCTCTCTCCTCTTCTCCTCTATTCTCTCTCTCTTCTATTCTCTCTCTCTTTTCTATTCTCTATTCTCTCTCTTCTTCTGTTTTTCCCTCTTCTATTTTCTCTCTCTTCTATTCTCCTCTTCTTCTTTTTTCTCTCTCTCTTTCTCCTCTTTATCTTCTCCTCCTCTCTCTCTCTTTTCCTCTATTCTCTCTCTCTTCTATTCTCTCTCCTCTCTCTTCTTCTTTTCTCTCTTTTTCTCCTCTTTCTCTCTCTTCTTTTTTGTTTCTCTCTCTCTTCTATTCTCTCTTCTCCTCCTCCTCCTCCTTCTTTTCCTCCTCCTCCTCCTCCTCCTCCTCCTCCTCCTCCTCTGAAAGTGTGTGGTTTTTTTTTTCCCAACCTCAGTTTGTTGTTGTTAGTTGCGAAGTCATGTCCGACCCATCATGACCCTATGGACAACGTTCCTCCAGGCCTTCCTGTCCTCTACCATCCTCTGGAGTCCATTTAAGCTCACGCTGACTGCTTCGGTGACTCCATCCAGCCACCTCGTTCTCTGCCGTCCCCTTCTTTTTTTGCCCTCCATCGTTCCCAGCATTAGGCTCTTCTCCAGGGAGTCCTTCCTTTTCCTTAGGTGGCCAAAGGATTTGAATTTCCTCTTCAGGATCTGGCCTTCTAAAGAGCAGTCAGGGTTGATCTCCTCTAGGACTGACCGGTTGGATCGCCTTGCAGTCCAAGGGACTCGCAGGCGTCTTCTCCAGCACCAGAGTTCAAAGGCCTCCATTCTTTGGTGCTCAGCCTTCCTTATGGTCCAACTTTCACAGCCATCCATTGCAACTGGGAAAACCATCGCCTTGACTATACGCACTTTTGTTGGCAGGGTGATGTCTCTGCTTTTTAGACTGCTATCTAGATTTGCCATACAACATCTTACGGCAAGGCCAAACTTGCCTGTTAAGCTCGGCTTACCTATCTGTAAAATGGGCCCATGTATGGCTAAGCACGGTGGCATCTCCTAATGTCTCATTTTGAACGTCCAGCAGGCAGGCCATCCATCAGTGTCGGTACTAATCGTCAACTTCTGAAGTTAGATTTACTTCCCTTAAAAATCAGGTACCCGACTGGGTTATGTCGATGGTTACCCTCTGAGCATGCCAATTGAGGAGGGCTCCCATCAAACCTGCTCCCCGTTTCGCACAACTCCCTAGTGATGCAGGACCTTTTGTCAGGCCCATATGAAATTAAGTGAAATAAAAATCGTATTAAAAATTATTACTGTCTAACAGCCATTAGTCTGCACGATGCTGTCACATCTTGATGGATTTCTCACTTAGTGCAATGAATGTTCTAATGACAGTGATAAAATCACTTAGAAAAAAAATATATAATAAACTATTAACCCTCTCTGGCAATGCTTGTTTCTCCTCCGGCTCTTACTTCAAACCCACCAGCCATCTCCAAACTGAGTCAAAATGTCCCACCCACCCACCCAAATATTGGATGACATAGGGAACTGGAAAAAAAGAGAATCGTGAAGTTTACCCCTCCGAGTATAATTCAAGATGCTTGAAAGCCTTAGTCCCAAAGTGGCTTTTCCAAAAGATAACTGGACGTTATCTGTTTTTTTCTGAAGTCGTTTCTCTTTTCATCCAAGAAAGCAGTGGTGAAATCTAAATATTTTTTTTTCCTACCGGTTCTGTGGGCGTGGCTTGGTGGGCGTGGCTTGATGGGTCATGTGACTGGAGGGGATCGAAAGACAGAAACTCACTAATAATGTCCTGCGGGAGAAGGGTTGGACTAGATGACTTCCAGGTCCCTTCCAGCCCAGGATTATCCTCTGAAGCTGTGTCTAGTGCTGGGTTTGTAGTCCTTCCTTCCTCTCCTTTTTCCCTCTCTCCCTCCCTCCCTCCTTCCAGTGGTGGGATTCAGCCAGTTCGCACCACTTCGGGCGAACCGGCTGTTAACTTTCTGAGCAGTTTGGCAAACTGGTTGTTGGAAGAAATCATTAGGGCAGAGACCTGGTTGTTAAATTACTTGAATCCCACCAATGCCTCCTTCCTGTCTTCTTTCTTTCTTCTTTCTTTCTTTCTTTCTTTCTTTCTTTCTTTCTTTCTTTCTTTCTTTCTTTCTTTCTTCCTTCCTTCCTTCCTTCCTTCCTTCCTTCCTTCCTTCCTTCCTTCCTTCCTTCCTTTCATTTTTTCTTTCGTTCTTTCTTTCTTTCTTTCCCTCTCTTTCTTTCTCTCTCCCTTTCTTCCTTCCTTCCTTCCTTTCGTTTTGTTCTTTCGTTCTTTCTTTCCCTCTCTTTGTTTCTCTCTCTCCCTTTCTTTCTTTCATTCTTTCATTCTTTCTTTCTTTCTCTTTCTTTCTCTCTCTCCCTTTCTTTCTTTCAAAAATGGGCCCCCCTAATCCCGCGGTTTTGGCCTACACCCCCCGTTTTTGGCTTCAGGGCAGCTCTGCGCATGCGTGCACTAGGAACAGGCTCCTCCTGCTCCTCTGCCTCTCTGCTATCTGACTCTGGAGACTCTGAGTCCATGCATCACTCCCAGATGGCCCTGGCCCCATCTCTACCTCTGACACAGAGCCCTTGTCTGAGCTTTCCCCAGACTCCAGGACTGGTCCATGTTCCTCCCCAGCCTCCTCACTGTCCGACTCCACTGCCAGCTCTGCAGGATGCTGGCGGACCACAGCATCTCCTGCCTTGAGCAGGAGGTTGGACTAGATGACCCCCAAGGTCCTTTTCAACCTTTTCATTCTACGGTATGCGGTTTTCTCAACTGTGTCTCCCTGCCTGGTGGTAGAGATCCACATCAAACCATGGGTTCTTTGGTTGAAGATTATGCTCCCTGCAATCTGATTTTTGGCACACGAAGGTACTCCGGTAGACAAGTGTCATTTTCCGACTGGGAAGCGCGCCGGAAGCTTTGATGAAAAACTTTCGCAGACGAAGAGAAGGTTGAGTGGGTTAGACACGACGGCAGGATTTTACGCGAGATGACACCAGTTTAACAGAAGCAATATCCACCCCTTGGCTTAACCCAATCAGGAGAGCCAGAGGTGCAAAGAAGGAACGGCAATTTGATTGCCACCGAACTTGGCGATCGCTTGTCAAATAGGAGCGCGGATGTGGCAGTTACTTTAGGCCTGTTTGTAATCTTTTGAGGCGGGTTTGTCAAGAAGGCCCCGGTGATATTCGTAAGAGTGCAGGGAGGCACGCCGGCAGTGTCACACACAATTAATGTCCCTCGGTAGCAACTCCATTAGTCTTATGAAGTGAGTCCACAAACATGCATACTAATGGGCAGCTGCCTGTGGGGTACCCAGGCTGAAGTTTCAAGCGAGCTCTGGAACAGGCACCCTAAAAAGCTGAGCTTTCAGCTTACTAAGGAAGGGAAAGGGCTCGTTTTCATATTTAGGTAGGTCTTGACTTACAGTCATTTGTCTTTCCTTCCTTCTTTCTTTCCTTCCTTCCCTTTCCTTTCCCTTTCCTTCCTTCCCTCCATCTTTCCTTCCTTCCTTCCTTCCTTCCACCCCTCCTTTCTTTCTTCACTCCTTCCTTCTTTTCCTCCCTCCTTCCTTCCTTCCTTTCTTCACTCCTTCCTTCCTTCCCTCCTTCCTTTCTTCCTCCTTCCTTCTTTCCTTCCTTCCCTCCCTCCTTCCTTCTTTCCTTCCTTCCTTCCCTCCCTCCCTCTTTCCTTCACTCCTCCCTTTCTTCCCTCCCTCCTTTCTTTCCTCCTTCCTTGTTTCCTTCCTTCCTTCACTCCTCCCTCTCTCCCTCTTTCTTTCTTTCTTTCTTTCTTTCTTTCTTTCCTTCCTTCCTTCCTTCCTTCCTTCCTTCCTTCCTTCCTTCCTTCCTTCCTCTATCTATCTGTCTGTCTGTCTGTCTGTCTGTCTGTCTGTCTCAAACACATCCAAAACCTTCCCGCTCTCCTATTTTTTCCCCATAACAACAACTCAATGTTGTGGATTGGGCTGAGAGTGGACTGGCCTAAAGTCACCCAGCCGCCTTCCATGCCTAAAGCGGGACTATAATTCACTGTCTCCTGGTGATTGATCCAAAGTCAACCAATGACCGTATGATTCATTTAAGAACCGCAGTTGCAAAACAAAAGGTCATAAAATTGGGCACACCATTCTTCGTCCACAATGGTTCTGAAATTCACATCCTACAATCCTCCAAAATAATATTATCTGCTCAGATTTAGAAAATGTGTCTCCATCGTCAACCAGAATTCCTTCCCCTCTGAGTTTTGGACTGCACTGACTCTACAAATCTTGAAATCATCATTAATAAGTTAGCTTTTGATCCAAATTTTGGAGTAGGCTAGGGCTTTGTCTGTATAATAGGTGATCTGCCTCAGCTGAGGCATGTTAGTGGACAACCAATTAAATATGAGCCAACAGTATACGACAGCATCCAGAAAAGCCAATGGAATCCTAACTTGCATTAACAGAGGGATACGATCAAGATCAAGGGAGGTACTAACACCGCTCTATAAAGCCTTAGTAAGATCACACCTAGAGTCCTGCATCCAGTTTTGGTCACCACACTATAAAAAAAGATGTTGAGACTCTAGAAAGAGTGCAGAGAAGAGCAACCAGGATGATGAGGGGACTGGAGGATGAAACATTCAATGAACGGTTGCAGGAACTGGGCATGGCTGGTCTAGTGAAGAGAAGGACCAGGGGAGACATGATAGCAGTCTTCCAATATCTGAGGGGCTGCCATAGAGAAGAGGGGGTCAAGCTATTTTCATTGCAGGAACTGGGCATGGCTGGTCTAGTGAAGAGAAGGACCAGGGGAGACACAATAGCAATATTCCAATATTTGAGGGGCTGCCACAGAGAGGAGGAAGAGGGTCAAGCTATTTTCCAAAGCATCCGAAGGGTCAGACAAGGAATAATGGATGGAAACTGATCAAGGAGACATTCAACCTGGAAATAAGGAGAAATTTCCTGACAGTGAGAACAATCAACCCAAGGAACGGAAGTTGTCTTCAGAAGCTGTGGGAGCTTCATCCCTGGAAGCTTTCCAGAAGAAAGCTAGACTGTCATGGGTCAGAAATGGCGTAGGGTCAGAGTAGATGACCTACAAGGTCCTTTCCAACTCTTGTTAATCCATATCTGCTATCAAGTTCGCTTTAGGGATTCTATCGGTTTTGATTATACACTGCCCAGAGTCCGGCTGATCTCAGCATCCTTTAGGAATCTAAATTTGAAAAAAACGAACAGCCTTCCGTCGTGTTTGCCCACTTTCTCACCCAAGAGAAGAAGGCGCTTAGGAAGTTTCCGAGCCTGCAGAGCCAGCTTGGTTTTCAGCTTCTCTAAGAAGGGGACATAAACCAAACTGAATCGAGCAGACCCCGGAGGGGAAAACACTGGTTGGTTGAAGAAATATAGCTATGGGTAAAATTACATGTTCACAAAGCCCCCAAGGCTGGAAGAAATAAAAAGCATTTTAAATGAAGTATAGGAGTCACACTCTTCCGTCATTACCAATAAATAAATCTCGAGCAATTCCTTTCTCTCCCCCCTTCGCCCCCCCCTCTCACCCACCCCCCAGCCCTTGTAAACACGGGTAGCGTTTGCTTCTGCGCCGTTTCCAAACTGCACATTCTCATCAGAAAAAGCGAGTCCGTTTGTTGGGGCAGGAGAGAGAGGGAGAGGGAGAAGAAGCCGGGGAAAAACAGGGCAAGGAACCCAGTGGTGAAATCTGAATTTTTTTTTACTACCGGTTCTGTGGGCGTGGCTTGGTGGGCAAGGTGGGGGAAGGATATTGCAAAACCCCCATTCCCTCCCCACGCCAGGGGGAAGAATACTGTAAAACCTCCATTCTCAGCCCACTCCAGGGGAAGGATATTGCAAAATCCCCATTCCCTCCCCACTCCAGGGGGAAGAATACTGTAAAACCTCCATTCTCAGCCCACTCCAGGGGAAGGATATTGCAAAATCCCCATTCCCTCCCCACTCTAGGGGAAGGATACTGTAAAATCTCCATTCTCAGCCCACTCCAGGGGAAGGATATTGCAAAATCCCCATTCCCTCCCCACTCCAGGGGAAGGATACTGTAAAATCTCCATTCCCAGCCCACTCCAGGGGAAGGATATTGCAAAATCCCCATTCCCTCCCCACTCCAGGGGAAGAATACTGTAAAACCTCCATTCTCAGCCCACTCCAGGGGAAGGACACTGCAAAATCCCCATTCCCTCCCCACTCCAGGGGAAGGATACTGCAAAATCTCCATTCCCTCCCCACTCCAGGGGAAGGATACTGTAAAATCTCCATTCCTAGCCCACTCCAGGGGGAAGAATACTGTAAAACCTCCATTCTCAGCCCACTCCAGGGGAAGGACACTGCAAAATCCCCATTCCCTCCCCACTCCAGGGGAAGGATACTGCAAAATCTCCATTCCCTTCCCTCTCTGCGGCCAGCCAGAGGTGGTATTTGCCGGTTCTCCAAACTACTCAAAATTTCCGCTGTTATTCCATTTCTGTTTAGATTCTTGTGCACTTCGACTGCCAACCTGGAACTTGGTCAGTTCCTTTCTAAAACTTAGCAAGACTTGAATCCGTCCGAGTTGAAAAAGCGAGAGGGGAAAAGGTGTTCGGGGGTTTTTTTGGGGTGTTTTTTTTGTGTCCGTATTTCCTTGGAGCTTCTCTGCGGCGGATGCCCTGTTTGTAACTCGCCTGCTTCACAAACACACATGGCACCTAAGCAACACAACTCGCCCCCCCTAAGTCGCCTCCCCATACTCTGCTAGGTCATTTATATGTGGCTAATTAAAACAGTGAGGTTTTCCTCTTGATTATTTACTGTTTGCCAAGTTCATTATTTGCTCACCCATAAATCAACACCGCTAGCTAAAGGCAAATGTTTTCTGTGCTGCATTTTTAAGTCTTCAATTAAGAGGTGCGGGTGGGGGTGGGGGTTGAGGGGAGGAGGAGAATTGCCACATCTCCGGTGCATCCCCAAAAGAGATGCTCCGGTGCTGAATATTTGACAATGCCAAACCTTCCTAGACTCCTTTGATGTTCTTCGTGCGTTGCTTGGAGGAGAGGGGGATTTGATATCGTCGCAGTAGTTCGCCTACGTAATAGAACGAAATCACGTAAAATATTAGCACCACTTTGTAAAGCCTTAGTAAGGCCGCCCCTGGAATACTGCACCCCGTTTTGGGCCCCACAACTACAAAAAAGAGGTTGAGACTTTGAGGGGTAGGGGGAAGTGCAGAGAAGAGCAACGAAGATGATGAAAGGCCTAGAGACTGATACGTGTGAAGGATTTGGGTATCGCCAGTCTGGAGAAAAGAAGGACTAGGGGTGACATGATAACAGTATTTGAAGGGCTGCCCCAAAGAAGAGGGAGACAAGCTATTCTCCAAAGCCCCTGAGGGCAGGACAAGAAGCAACGGGTGGAAACTGATCAAGGAGAGAAGCAACTTAGAACTAGGGAGAAATTTCCTGATGGTTAGAACAATTAACCAGTGGATTAATTGCCTCCAGAAATTGTGGATGCTCCAACACTGGAGGCTTTCAAGAAGAGACTGGACAGTCTGGAATGGTAGAGGATCTCCTGCTTGAGCAAGGAGTTGGATTAGAAGACCTTCCAACTCCTATTCTATTCTATTCTATTCTATTCTATTCTATTCTATTCTATTCTATTCTATTCTATTCTATTCTATTCTATATTTTCTATTCTATTCTATTCTTTTTCTATTCTTTTTCTATTCTATTCTATTCTATTCTATTCTATTCTATTCTATTCTATTCTATTCTATTCTATTCTATTCTATTCTATTCTATTCTATTTTCTATTCTATTCTATTCTATTTTCTATTCTATATTTTCTAATCTATTCTATTCTATCCTTAATTCAACTCTACTCTACTCTACTCTACTCTACTCTACTCTACTCTACCCTACTCTTAATTCCTATTCTATTCTATTCTATTCTATTCTATTCTATTCTATTCTATTCTATTCTATTCTATTCTATTCTATTCTATTCTATTCTATTCTATATTTTCTATTCTATCCTTAATTCATCTCTACTCTACTCTACTCTACCCTACTCTTAATTCCTATTCTATTCTATTCTATTCTATTCTATTCTATTCTATTCTATTCTATTCTATTCTATTCTATTCTATTCTATTCTATTCTATTCTATTTTCTATTCTATTCTATTCTATTCTATTCTATTTTCTATTCTATTCTATTCTATTTTCTATTCTTTTTCTATTCTTTTTCTATTCTATTCTATTCTATTCTATTCTATTCTATTCTATTTTCTATTCTATTCTATTCTATTTTCTATTCTATATTTTCTAATCTATTCTATTCTATCCTTAATTCAACTCTACTCTACTCTACTCTACTCTACTCTACTCTACCCTACTCTTAATTCCTATTCTATTCTATTCTATTCTATTCTATTCTATTCTATTCTATTCTATTCTATTCTATTCTATTCTATTCTATTCTATTCTATTCTATTCTATTCTATATTTTCTATTCTATCCTTAATTCATCTCTACTCTACTCTACTCTACCCTACTCTTAATTCCTATTCTATTCTATTCTATTCTGTTCTGTTCTGTTCTGTTCTGTTCTGTTCTATTCTATTCTATTCTATTCTATTCTATTCTATTCTATTCTATTCTATTCTATTCTATTCTATTCTATTCTCTATTCTATTCTATTCTATTCTATTCTATTTTCTATTCTTTTTCTATTCTTTTTCTATTCTATTCTATTCTATTCTATTCTATTCTATTCTATTCTATTTTCTATTCTATTCTATTCTATTTTCTATTCTATATTTTCTAATCTATTCTATTCTATCCTTAATTCAACTCTACTCTACTCTACTCTACTCTACTCTACTCTACTCTACTCTACCCTACTCTTAATTCCTATTCTATTCTATTCTATTCTATTCTATTCTATTCTATTCTATTCTATTCTATTCTATTCTATTCTATTCTATTCTATTCTATATTTTCTATTCTATCCTTAATTCATCTCTACTCTACTCTACTCTACCCTACTCTTAATTCCTATTCTATTCTATTCTGTTCTGTTCTGTTCTGTTCTGTTCTGTTCTATTCTATTCTATTCTATTCTATTCTATTCTATTCTATTCTATTCTATTCTATTCTATTCTATTCTATTCTATTCTATTCTATTCTATTCTATTCTATTCTTAATTCAATTCTACTCTACTCTACTCTACTCTACTCTACTCTACTCTACTCTACCCTATCTTATTCTTATTCTTATTCTTATTCTTATTCTATTCACTTAAGAACTGTCTTATTTAAGATGCTGGAAAATATTCCCATATGCTGGTTTTGGACTTCCAAAGGGATTCTGAAGAAACATATGGGGCTCTACCGCTTTACTGCGGAAAGGATTTTTCCCTTTGCAGCATAAATGTCGGGCTGAATTGTGGTCACAAGCTGAAGACGTATCTGTAGCATAACTAGGAACTGTGAGATCTTTGGGGTTCGGGTTTAAAGGGTTAGTGTCTTCTCCTGCACTCTTGGTATGAACTGCTGCCAGAAGATGGTAAAAATGTCCTCTTTGCTGGGACAGTAGGGAATAAATTGTAATGGGAAAATTACTGGGCACCAGTGTGAAATGCAAATCCATGCGATTTGCCAAGAAATCCAGGCTAGTCTTTAACTATTATATTAAGCATCTGTCGTGCCTGCCATTTATGGATCAGATAACATTATCCTCTTGAGGTCTTTGATTTTATTACCTTCTAGGGACAGAGCCAAACAAGTGTGCTTATTGATTTTCACATTAAATATATTAGTAATAAAACAACATCTCGGCAAACCAATTGGAAAATCAATATTAATTGGGACCAAAATATCAGGAGGGGGGTTGAATTACAATTAAACAGCGTGGCTTTCCAGGGTCACTTTATCACATTAGAGATTGAGATCTGATCTTGGTTGGTTTCCATCAGTGGTGAAATCTAAATATTTTTACTACCGGTTCTGTGGGTGTGGCTTGGTGGGCGTGTCTTGGTGGGTGTGGTAGGGGAAGGATACTGCAAAATCCCCATTCCCTCCCCACTCCAGGGGGAAGGATATTGCAAAATCTCCATTCCCAGCCCACTCTGGGGTCAGCCAGAGGTAGTATTTGCCGGTTCTCCGAACTACTCAAAATTTCTGCTACCGGTTCGGCAGAACCTGTCAGAACCTGCTGGTTCCCACCATATACCTAGCTTGGTCAATCACGCAAGCAGACTTTTGGCTGAACCCACTTAAATTCCCCCGCAGATCTCAGATTGCCTCATTGGCCCCCAAATGAGACGTCCTGCCAAGGATCCACCTTCCTAGAAGGAACCATTCGGTGTCCAGTTTGACCTCTTGTCTACTTGAATCAAGGTGGTATTCAACTGCTTTGGCCTGGTTCACTCAAATTGGTAGTTGAAATCACAGGTGGGCGATTTTTATCACAGGGAAGCTTAACTGACCCTAAAAATACCACTTTCTAATGCCTTGGTAAGGCCACACTTGGAATATTGCATCTTGGTTGCCACGATGTAAAAAGGATGTGGACACTCTAGAAAGAGTGCACAGAAGAGCAACAAAGATGATTAGGGGACTGGAGGCTAAAACACATGAAGAATCCTTGCAGGAACTGGGTATGTCTAGTTTAATGAAAAGAAAGACTAGGGGAGACATGATAGCAGTCTTCCAATATCTCAGGGGCTGCCCCAAAGAAGAGGGAGTCAAGCCATTCTCCAAAGCACCTGAGGGCAGGACAAGAAGCAATGGGTGGAAACTCACCAAGGAAAGAAGCAACTTAGAACTAAGGAGGAATTTCCTGACAGTGAGAACAATTAATCAGTGGAACCACTTGCCTCCAGTTGTAAATGCTCCAACACTGGAAGTTTTTACGAAGAGGTTGGATAGCCATTTGTCTGAAGTGGTGTAGGGTTTCCTGCCTAAGCAGGGGGTTGGACTAGAAGACCTCCAAGGTCCCTTCCAACTCTGTTATTCTATATTCTAAAAAGATCCCCCTTCCAGACTTGATAAGTCTGTTACAAATCGGCCACTGTCTACAAATGTGTCTCAGAAATTATTGGGCAAACAGTCCTGAATAATTAATAGCACTGAGAAGAGGGGGGGGGAATAGACAGTGAGCTGCAGAAACAATGGCAATCTGTTCCTGGGAAGAAAGGAGAGGAACAGCTCTTGAAAAGAGGAATAAATATTTTAGTTGGAATATTTATCCGCGTCTCAGTTTTAAGGCTCTCAAAACAAAGCGAAGCTGATGCTTTTTAATATTAATAATAATATTTTTAATATTATTCTCCCTTGCTCCCCAAACATTCCCCTTCCTTTTTCCTTCCTTTGGAAATTCAAGGGTCTTGAATTTCCCCCCACCCCCACTCCCAAATGTTTAATTCAGTGCCATTCCATTCCATTTATTTATTTATTTCGCTCCAGGGCTCAGAAAAATAATATATATAAATATAAAAAGAGAAGTCATTAAAGATTTGCAGCTTTGATAAATAATTAGAAGGGGCCATTGTGCTTTAAAAGCATATTCAGGGCAAGAAGTGCATTCATAAATAAAATGTATGTTTTTTTAAAAAAAAAATTAAAAGGGTTTTTCAAAAGCATCTCTGGTTTTTAATACCGTGACAGCTTTTCTACCGAAGGGAGGGGAAAGAGAGAAAGGAGAAGAAAGTTTAGGAGGAAAAAAAACAAAAATTAAACGCTGGCTGGCGCTTATTTTCCTTCTAAAGTTTTGGATTTTAGTCATTGAGCAGTAAATATCATCTGTTGATGACCTAATGAAGGGTTGTTTTTTTTTTTGCAAAATAAAGACCAGATTTCCAGACAGCTGATTTAGGTAAAGGTAAAGATTCCCCTTGCACATATGTGCTAGTCGTTCCCAACTCTAGGGGGCGGTGCTCATCTCCGTTTCAAAGCCGAAGAGCCAGCACTGTCCGAAGACGTCTCCGTGGTCATGTGGCCGGCATGACTCAACGCCAAAGGCGCACGGAATGCTGTTCCCTTCCCACCAAAGGTGGTCCCTATTTTTCTACTTGGATTTTTTACCTGCTTTCGAACTGCTAGGTTGGCAGAAGCTGGGACAAGTCACGGGAGCTCACCCCGTTATGTGGCACTAGGGATTCGAACCGCTGAACTGCCGACCTTTCGATCGACAAGCTCAGCGTCTTAGCCACCGTGTCTCCTAAAATCCACAGCTGATTTAGAAGGTGAAAAATTGTTAAGGAATTCACACCAACCGTTCGGGAAACAGAAACTAAGATAATCAACAAGTTACCTTCTTACCAAGGGTCAACGTTCAGCTGATTTTTAAAAATGAATTTACGGGGAACTGTAAGGCATTGGTGTCCATTCAAAAAAAAAAAAAAAACCAACAACAACCCATGATACACATGTGAGCGATTGTGAACTGGCGGTATGTGTAAATTCATTATCTAATATGGCAGAGATAAATGGCGCATGCAGATTGGGCACCCAGAGTTGTGAAATAGAGTACAGATGCTATTTAAAAAAAAAATAGTAATGTCTTCAAAAGAAGAAGGTAAATGGCCAAAATGAAATATATCACTTCTAGTTTCCAAAATATCTGAAGGCAGGACAAGAGGCAACGGATGGAAACCAATCGAGGAGAGAAGTGACCTAGAATTACGGAGACATTTCCTGACAGTGAGAACAATTAACCAGTGGGTGCCACATTACTGGAGGTAATACTCTTCCTGCTTTTGGTTGGCCGACTTCCGGTAGAACCGGAAGGCCAATTTTTCGCTCTCCCCAGGCTCCAGAGCCTTTCTAGGAGCCTGGGGAGGACGAAAACGGCCTTCCCCACACTCCTGGAGTGCCTCCAGAGGCTGGAAACTCAGCGTATAGGGTCTATTTGGATTAGAAAATTTCCAAGATCTCCTCCAACTCTGTTACTCTGTTATTTACTTCCAGAGTGTTGCTTCCCTTACCAAAATAATGCATGCACCCAATTCAGCAATGCTATACAATATGTATTCCCACACTGCAACCACTCTAATCTGCTACAAAATGCTGGATCTTTTACTGTCTGTGCAATTATATATTTGTTTTAAAAATATGTACTGTTTTGGCTTTGAAATCCACTAAAAACCTTGTTCTGAAAACTGTACGTGGGGTGCCAGATTTATCTCCTGCCTTTATATTTGATCAAAGATTTGCCTTGGAAATTTAACGGGCAGAAGGAATAACCATTACCAACACAACAGCCAGATAAAAGAAATCTGATTCCAGGGCAGAGTAGTAATTTGAAGAAGCATCTTGGACAAGACCATCCTTAGTTTTGGCCAAGATGGATGGAAGAGGGAAGCACAGAATTGCTGCACAGAAAGCAGCATTAGAACTCATAACTCTGGCGTTTTAGTCTGGTCTACCTTGAAGGTCAAGGGGCGCGGTGGCTCAGTGGCTAAGATGCTGAGCTTGTCGATTGAAAGGTCAGCAGTTCAGCAGTTTGAGTCCCTAGCGCTCCGTAACGCGGTTAGGTTCCCGTGACTTGTCCCAGCTTCTGCCAACCTAGCAGTTCGAAAGCAGGTAAAAAATGCAAGTAGAAAAATAGGGACCACTTTTGGTGGGAAGATAACAGCATTCTGTGCACCTTTGGCGTTGAGTCATGCCGGCCACAGGACCACGGAGACGTCTTCGGACAGCGCTGGCTCTTCGACTTTGAAACGGAGAGGAGCACCGCCCCCTGGAGTCGGGAACGACTAGCACATATGTGCAAGGGGAACTTTTACCTTTACTACCTTGAATGTCTTTCTGTCTGTCTACCTTACCTACCTACCTACTTCCTATCATCTCTATCTGTCTCTGTCTGTCATCTGTCTGTCTGTCTCTCTATCTATCTATCATCTATCTATTTGTCTATCTTTCTATCTATCTATCTATCTACCTATCTATCATCTATCTATCTATCTATCTATCTATCTATCTATCTATCTATCTATCTATCTATCTATCTATCTATCATCTATCTGTCTGTCTGTCTGTCTGTCTATCTGTCTATATCTATCATCTATCCATCCATATCTATCTATCTATCTATCTATCTATCTATCTATCTATCTATCTATCTATCTATCTATCTATCTATCTATCTATCATCGCCCGCCTGCCTGCCTACCTACCTACCTACCTACCTATATGTCCATCCATCTACCCACCTTGGGAAGAAAAATAACTTTGAGGATCAGGAGGAAGAACTGAAACCCAAGCAACAGACAGAT
The DNA here is from genome assembly GCA_038048745.1 of Coluber constrictor foxii. Taxonomy (NCBI): domain Eukaryota; kingdom Metazoa; phylum Chordata; class Lepidosauria; order Squamata; family Colubridae; genus Coluber; species Coluber constrictor. The sequence goes on from CM075968.1 coordinate 12,321,257, forward strand.
AAAAGAAAACAGATAAAAGGGCGTTTCCTATGGGATATATTTAAAATTTTACAAAAATATATATATGGAGAATTTGGAAATAGCTGTAAGAAATCCTCCCATGGGAAAGTGCTAGGGAGGGGAAAACCCATATAAGAAGGAACTTTGAAGGTTGATTAGAAGGAACCAGAGAGAACTAAAGATTACAATTAAAGGAGGAAGCCCATTAATACAATGGAGCAATATTCAAATGTCTTTATATGGCTTTTTTTTCTTTTATTATATTTTCCCCTCCTTCCTTTGCTTTTTAAAACTTTTCATATTCTTCTTTGCGTTTGTTTGTTTTTTAATGTTTTTGTACTTAATTAAACATTTTTATTATTTTACAAAAATGTATTAAGCTATTATATATATATACACACACACACACACACACACACACAAACACACATATATACATAGCACACAGCAGAGAATGGAGCAGCCATTACATCACCCTTTCTGACATTTGACCATATTAGAACGGAGGAGAGATGAAAGTATTGTGGGGGCTGAAGTTGAAACGATGATAGAAAGTGGATTTCACTGGGGCAAGACGGCGGCTCTAAATGGGGAGGGTGCAGTCCACTTTACGATCACAATCAAGCCCAGAATTTCCTTCGCTAAGTGAGACGGTTGTTAAGCGAGTTCTGTCGCCATTGTACAACCTTTCTTGCGTTGTTGTATGACGATCCACCGCTGTTCGGTGAATCGCTTCAGCAGTCAGATAGCGATAGAGATATAAGATATAGTCAAGTTAGTCACATGGCTATTAAACGAATCCAGCTTTTCCCATCGACTTTGCTGATTAGAAGTTCGCAAAAGAGGATCACGTGACACTCTCTCCCCGGGACGCTGCGACCGTCATAAACGTGAGTCAGCTGCCAAGCATCTGAATTGTGATCATGTGACACTGATAAGTGTGAAAAAAACAGTCATCAGTCACTTTTTTTCAGTGCCATCGTAACTTCGGACGGTCCCCGAATGAATGATCGCGAGTTGAAGTCTATTCCCAGCATATGGGAATATTTACCAGCACTGGGTGTATATATAGCTAAGAGCCTTGGTGGAGCAGCATACTAAAGCGCTGTTAAAGAGCACTTAGCTGCCAGCTGCCTGCAATTACTGCGAGTTCGAATCTCACCAGGCGCAAGGTTGACTCAGCCTTCCATCCTTCCGAGGTAGGTAAAATGAGGAGCCGGATTGTGGGGGAAATAAACTGACTTTGTATAAAAAAGAACACCACTTGGAGGGGGGGGGCAAAAGCCCTACTAAGCAGGTACATACAAAAGTATGAAGGCTATTGCTTAATGCATTGTAAGCTGCCCTGAGTCTCCGGAGAAGGCGCAGGAAGGACTCACAAAGGGGTGACTTTTGCAGGACCAGCTGCTGACCGACTGGTCTTTCTCTCCGGGGTTTGTCGCGGAAATCGATCCCGAAAGAGAAGCAGGTGAAATGTTTACCAAAATTGTCCTTCAAGGCCCAGGGGTGGGGGGGATGGGGGTGGGGATGGGGGGGAGAGCGAGCTGCCTCTCCTTTTCCGTGTCGCTTCCTTGTTGTAAATAATGCAGAAAATGAGTAGCTTCTAAAGGGTCTCCGGTGGGAGTCAGAAGCCTTGTTTTAATTATATGAAAACAGCATGGGTGCTTAGGCAGATGTTTGTGCTAATTGTTTTGAAAGCAGACCCTCTTGGCTCAAAACAGGCTCATTTATTTTGACTCGGTCTTTTCGCTTCCCTCCCCACCTCTTCCTTCCAGGTTCCCCCCACCCACCCACCCCAAATGCCCGTTGGGAGGCTTGGCTTGGGCGTTAATGAGCGTTTTCCTCATTTTGGGAGAGGTTCCTGTTTCCAGAAACCGTCTTGAATTCTCCTGACCATACATGGTCTCAGCGTACCAGATCTACGATCCTGGAATAGCTTCATATCAAATAATGGTAATCCTTGACTTATGACCCCAACTGAAGCTGAAATTACTTTAATAAGAACTTAAGCGGGCCTTCCACCACAGTGGTTTCAGCACCATGGACAGCTCCTGCTTACCAACTTGCTTGGACAACTTAATAGGCACCCTTCAAAGCAGGGGTGAAATCCAGCAGGTTCTGGCGAATCGGTAGTGGAAATTTTGAGTAGTTCAGAGAACCGGCAAATACCATCTCTGGCTAGCCCCAGAGTGGAGTGGGAATGGAGATTTTGCAATATCTTTCCCCCTGGAATGGGGATTTTGCAGTATCCTTCCCCTGGAGCGGGGTGTGGGAATGGAGATTTTGCAGTATCCTTCCCCTGCCACACTCACCAAGCCCCGCCCACCAAGCCACATCACGCCCACCAAGCCACATCCACAGAACCGGTAGTAAAAAAATTTGGATTTCACCACTGCTTCAAAAGGTCTATGATAATTCTCCCGGGCCAACTCACCACTCCCAACTTGTCATGGCCAACTTGCTATGGCCAACTCGCCATGGGCAACTTGCCTTGGCCAATTCACCATGGCCACCTCACCACAGCTAACTTGCTGCTAGACAATTTGCTGTGGGACAAGAGTTACTCTAATATCAAACGAAAATAGTGAAATAGAATCATTACTGAAGAAAGGATGCAAAAAGAGGGACAGAACAAAATCTGAATGGCAAAAAATAAAATACTTTTAAATTTATTTTAAATGATTGAATAGAATTGTCAAATCGTCCCTCAGTGAGTTGCTCCACAGCGAGTAGTCCTGCAATGATTTGGCTGTAGTGAGTTGGCCGTGGTGAGTTGGCCATGGAGAGTTGGCCATGGAGAGTTGGCCATAGTGAGCACCCTTGATTAGAAAACATCAGTGTAGATTTGTCAGTTGCCCCCATCTCATTTCATTCTCATCACAGCCAGACAAGGTAGAGCAGGCCGTGAGGCACAGATTGAATCTATTGAGTAGCAGGTAACTTCTAAAGTAGAAACTTGGACAGGCATCCTCTCTCCCTTACTATTCAACCAGAGGTCTTTTGCAACACAGCAGAAGTCAAGACTTGCAATGAATGGTGGAGTTTAGCTAGGCTAGTTTAGCAGCAATCCAACACTCTGGAGGATGGTTCTCCAGTGAATGCCTCCTTGAAGCCTGCCAATTGTTAGGAAACTGCTAGCAGGCTGGAAGGACGGGTCAAGTGAGGGCCTAGCTTGGAGTCTTTGTTCCAAGCTGGAAGGAGGGGTCAAGCAAGGAATCCTTGTTTCAGACTGGGAGGAGGGGTCAAGCAAGGGCACTAGCTTGGAGTCCTTGCATAGCCACAAGCAACATAAGCGTGAGCTCTTCCCCCCAGGATCCATGAAGCCTTTCTGGTCATTCCCAGGAGAAAGCAAGCACTCTCAGAAGATTCTTGTAACGTAAGTGTTAGGCAATAAAGTTACAGCCTTTCATTGTTCACAAGTGGCTCTGGTTGCTTGCATCTGATATCACTTGGAGATACTATTATCCCTCCGTCCAACAGTAGAGCCAGCCCCAGACTTTATTTAAAGCATCATCAGAAGGATTACCCCGTAGCCATGTGGGCCAGATAGCTCCGTCGGTGTCGAGAAACTCCAAGAAGGAGGGAGAAAGAAGGGAGGCACTGATAGATTCTTTGGCGAGACGCGAAGACGATGCATCTATCCACCACCGTCAAGTCGCATTGAACGTTTCCCCCAACTGGAATCACTCACTGACATGGACAAGGAGAAGAGAGAACATTGGGGAGAGGAGGGGGTTGGAAAGAGGGGGGAGGGAGAGAGAGGGAGAGGGAGAGAGAGAGAGAGAGAGAGCGAGAGCGAAAGAGGAAGGAGAAGAATGGCAGGAGAGCTGCGAATGATGAGGAATGAAAAGAGACAGGACGGGATGGGAAGAGGTGATGGATTGTGAGCCCATCAATTTCTGAAGGCCAAGTGCAGCCGAGTCAGTGAAAATTTACATTATTAATCTCTTGTAATAATCTATGACTCAAGCAGGCTGAGAAAATAGCTGGGCTGTGGATTGACCAACCTATATAAATAACGACTCCTCGCTCAATTTAATTGCACTCTTGTGAAAATGCTCTTCTTGTATCTTTCTAATTACTTTAGTTTCATTAGGTCTAGCAGAAGAGCGGGAATACGGGGAGGGTGGGGGTGCTGAAGAAAATCCATCGAGCTCCTGCAAAGAATGAAAAATTCATATTCCAGCTCTGCTGTTCTTTTTCCTCTCTCTCTCTCTCTCTCTTTTTCTCCCTCTCCTCTCCTCTCCTCTCCCTCCCTCCCTCCCTCCCTCTCTCTCTTTTTTGTTCGGTGAAATATTTAAATGTTAATAACCATTCAATTCCTGACACGCGAGCTCACCAGCACCGAGTTAAACAGAAAATCTATTTAATCTAAAGAATCTCATTAAGCGGGCAAAAAAAAAAAGAAAGAAAGAGAGAGAGAGAGAGTGCTTGTAGTGTGTCAATAGCAGGAGGGGACTGAAAACGACACATCGATGTGAATATATCGTCTGGGGGTGGGGTGGGGAGGGGGGGTGAAGGAGGAAGAAAAGAGCTTTAGAAAATTCTATAATTTAATTTATCGTGCGCGAAGCAACAGAAAAAAAAACATAAAAGCCACTTGCTTTGGAGCATCCATCTGAATGGATAATGATTAAACGTTGCCCATTGTACTGCAGCTGGCTTGTATTATCAGGCCGGCAAGGGAAGGGAAAGGGAGAAGAAGAAAGGGGAAAAAAAGAAAAAGAAAAAGAAAGAAAGAAAGAAAGAAAGAAAGAAAGAAAGAAAGAAAGAAAGAAAGAAAGAAAGAAAGAAAGAAAGAAAGAAAGAAAGAAAGACACACCCCCCAAACACAAACCCTCAGAATTTTTGACTCCTTTCCAAATATTAGCTCTTTTTAAAGCCATTAAAAGATTATCACTGATTTAACCAAATGTCTGAAGCATTAGGAGAGGCCTGTTCGCCAATTCCCGGGAACGCCGTTTTCTCCCGCCTGCCTCCCTATTATCTCATCCACCCAGCAGTATTTAATTTCATTCCCATGAATATGCAATGAATTTAATTTTGAACACTATTTTCATCTGCTCCTGTAATCACAAAAAATGCTGGTGTAATTAGTTTCTAATTACTTGCTTTAATTGTTGTAGTAATCATTTTAATTGCCCAAATGCAGAGGCTTCAGACGCTAAGAGGAACATAATCTGCCCGTACCTCCTACCTAGTCTGAATTTTTTTTTTTCTTTTTGACATGGGCAACCTTTAGCAAAGGCTAGAAGGATCTCTCAGGGACGCCGGTTCGGGATGCCAGACCATGCACCCTCCCTGCTCTTCGCTCCCAACCGTTGTCACCCCTACCATCGCCTGTTTTTCCCCACCCCCCCTTCTCCCTCCCAAAAAGCCATTAAGTTAAAATATACAGTTATTGTACCTTCCTGGGATCGGAGCCACGAAAATGCTTATTGCTTCTGCTCGTAGCTCTGATCAAGCAGATGGCAAATCGTGAAATTTTATGAAATTATTACGCCGGCGAGGTATTTTGAAAAGGAGCAGCTGTGCAGGAGCTGGGACCCTATAAACACACACAGGTGTTGCCGTCTCCCCTCCTGCCAGCCGCAACATTAAAAAAAATTAAATTATAAACAAACAGGCAAATGTTGTAATCTCTCTCCCCGACATATTCCTTCTAGGGAAATTGCTTAAACTAAGCAAAGAATCCAATTTTAATTTGCATAAAATATTTATCAAGGCCTGCCTGCAAATTTTGCCAGAGCTGCTCCTCCTGCAGAAGGGGGAAAAAGAGGAGGGAGAGGGCTGGTGAGAGTTAGGGGGGGGGGGTGGAGGGGAGAGGAGAGGGATGCCAAGATGGAAATTGCTAAGACATACAGAGGTGCAGCAGAGAAATGTGAGAGAATGGCTGGTGGCCAAACCTTGGAAGATGACTTTAGCCTGGTATATATGAGTAAGAACAGGTAATAAAATAATGACGGTTGCAAAATATTTCCCTTCTCATATGGATCTCTGCAGTTCTCTCTCTCTCTGTGTATACATGAATATTTGTGTGTGTCTCTGTTATGTTGTCTATGTGTGTACACATGTGTACAGGTTTGCGTGGGAATGGACGGGAGGGTGCAAAATTTCTCCGTTTTCTGCTTGTAGCAGTTAGCAAGGTTTAAAAGTTAAAATACCTCCCCAAAAAAGATTTGTTTTCCGGATTTGTATTGGCTTCTGCGGAAACCGAACGAGGCACTTAAAACCAACGCTTTTAAGCGTGTTTTATTTTATTTATTTTTTTAATTTCGCAGCAAGCGTTTCAGGATGAAAGAATACAGGGGGGATGGGAAGAGAAGGAGAGGGAAGGGATAAAGAAGGGAAGGGAAGGGAAGGGAGGAGAGGATGAAGAAGGGGAGGGAAATGGAAGGGGAGGGGAGGGAGGAGAGAATGAAGAAGGGAAGGGAAGGATAGGGAAGGGAAGGGAAGGGAGGAGAGAATGAAGAAGGGAAGGATAGGGAAGGGATAAAGAAGGGAAGGGAAGGGAGGAGAGGATGAAGAAGGGGAGGGAAATGGAAGGGGAGAAGAGGGAGGAGAGAATGAAGAAGGGAAGGGAAGGATAGGGAAGGGATAAAGAAGGGAAGGGAAGGGAGGAGAGAATGAAGAAGGGAAAGGAAGGATAAGGAAGGGAAAGGATGAAGAGACAATGAGAAACCATTCCCAATGTATTGGGCAACAGCAGGTTTGACTATATTCACCCAACACATTAAACCTGGTTAGTCTTAACCTTAGACTGTCTGTAGCTTAGCACACTGGAAAAAAAGAAGAAGATATGATCATGGGATCCTTGTCAATAGCCCCATGCTTGGAATATCTGATATTTTGTCATCGAAACAACCCAACCAACCAACCAAACCAAAAACTAAATTAATTTTAATAGATGGGCAAAAACAAAAGAACAGTTTGTTGGTATCCATAATAAAAAAAATCAGGGGTCCATGGACCACAGGTTGAGAACCACTGATCGGTCTATCTGTCTGTCTGTCTGCCTGTCTATTTATCGATCAATCAATCAATCAATCTATCATCTGTCTGCCTATCATCAAACTTTCATCTATCTATCTATCTATCTATCTATTGATCGATCGATCTATCTATCTATCTATCTATCTATCTATCTATCGATCTATCGATCTATCGATCTATCGATCCATCGATCTATCGATCTATCGATCTATCGATCTATCAATCATCTATCCTTCATCTATCTGTTTGCCTATCATCTAACTTTCATCTATCTATCTATCTATCTATTGATCGATCGATCTATCTATCTATCTATCTATCTATCTATCTATCTATCTATCTATCTATCGATCTATCGATCTATCGATCTATCGATCCATCGATCTATCGATCTATCGATCTATCGATCTATCAATCATCTATCCTTCATCTATCTGTTTGCCTATCATCTAACTTTCATCTATCTATCTATCTATCTATCTATCTATCTATCTATCTATCTATCTATCTATCTATCTATCTATCTATCATCTATCTACAGTATCTCTCTCTCTCTCTATCTATGTCTATCTATCTATCTACAGTATCTATCTATCTATCATCTATCCCTATCTATCTTTCATCTCTCTCTCTCTCTCTCTCTCTCTCTCTCTCTCCCCCCTTCCCAGCTACCCTACCTATCATCAAAATGTACCCCAAATGTTCTCACAAGGGGGGGGGAATAAAGAAAGAAGAAGTTGTAAAGAGAAGTGAAGCAACCGATCAAAGTCACTTCTCCTTGAAAACAATGAGGCGTGTTGCATTTTTAAGGAGCTAAGCTTCTTAAAAGCTTTTTAAACATCACATCTGAACTTCACCCTCGGCTTCACGCTGGGTCATACCCTCGGCTCTCCGGCTTTTTACGTAGCCACAAATGTCTGTACTGCTTTTGAAAACTTTTTCCTCCCCATCCCCCCCCCACACCTTCTGTGGAGAATTAAGTGCCAGGAATTCTACTATTTAACTAGTCTGTTTGCCTCCCTTATCTACCCCTAAAGCACAAGGGAAGAGAATTATAATTGACTCAGAGCCGTGAGATTGATGAGGTCCTAACGGGCGCAAGGACTTCTAATAGGGATGCCTCCAACTCACTGACCACACATCTAATATGCAAAGATGCAAATTGCCACTGGCATCCTCAGGCTTGGCGTTAAGACTACATTTTAGCCCGTGGCCCAGAAACGGTGTGGGTTGAGCTACCGGCAATGGTGGCTTTCTCCTGCAATGAATCGATGTTTCTCCACACACTTCCCTCTCCACGAAATCCAGCACTAGAACCAAAGCTACTGTGAATTCTTCTGAGTCAGTTTTGCCATTTGTCAGAAATGGCATAGGATCTCTTGCTTGAGCGAGGTTTTTTATTTTTTTATTTAAAAAGGTCCCTTTCCAACTCTTGTTAATCTGTTAAATTTAATAGCAATAGCACTTAGATTTACAGTATATACCGCTTCACGGTGTTTTGCAGCCCTCTCTAAGCGATTTGACAGAGTCGGCCTCTTGCCCCCCCCCCAACAATCTGGATCCTCGTTTGACCTACCTTGGAAGGATGGAAGGCCGAGTCGACCTTGAGCCTGGTGAGATTCGATCTGCCAAACTGCTGGGAATTGGCGATCAGCAGAAGTAGCCTGGAGTACTGCACTCTTAACCACTGCGCCACTGTGGCTCTTATAATACCATTTTATAAGGCCTTGGTAAGGCCACACTTGGAATGCTGCATTCAGTTTTGGTCGCCATGATGTAAAAACGATGTGGACTCTAGAAAGAGTGCAGAGAAGAGCAACAAAGAGGATTAGGGGACTGAAGGATAAAGCATAGGAAGAACGGTTGCAGGAACTAGGTCTGTCTAGTTTCATGAAGAGAAGGATTAGGGGAGACAGGATAGCAGTCTTCCAATATCTCAGGGGCTGCCCTAAAGAAGAGGGAGTCAAGCTATTCTCCAAAGCCCCTGAGGGCAGGACAAGAAGCAACTGATGGAAACTAATCAAGGAGAGAAGCAACTTAGGAGAAACTTCCTGACAGTGAGAACAATTAATAAGTGGAACAGCTTTCCTGCAGAAGTTGTGAATGCTCCAACACTGGAAGTTTTTGAGAAGATGTTGGATAACCATCTGTCTGGAATGGAATAGGGTCTTCTACTTCACCTTTGGGAAAACAACAATGACCTGGATGATTGAGAATCTCCAAGGACAAGTCATCAGTCACGTTTTTTTTCAGTGTTGCTGTAGCTTGGAAGGGTTGCTGAATGAATTCTCGTACGCGGAGGACTAACTGCTGTGGGGATCACACAAAACACACATTTTCCTCCACAGGGAAGAACGAGAAGAAGGGAGCACTTCCGCCATGTTGGATGGGCTCTGTTCTGCCCCAGCTCCAGATTCCCAAGGATTGTGACATACACCAATGGTCCTTATCAGTTATAACATACCAAGAATAAACAAAGTCCGGCAAAGGTTGGCAACCAGCCCAGAAAACAAGATACAATAAGACACTCACTCTCCAAAATGCTCTGTAATAATTACACGTTGTTTCCAGCCAGAAATTACTAACTGCGTGCAACTTAAATAGGCTAAGGGAGTGGCCAATTATCCTCCTCCTGAGTAGCCACTCCTGCCTTTTGGCAGCCCTGCGTACTCGAGCATTGAGGAGAGGCTCCTCCACTTCGCTCTCTCCACTTGAAGGAGCCTCTGGAGGTTCTGAGGGCCCTGACTGAGTCTCTGCCTCTGGCACCACATCCTCTTCAGCCTCCTCACTGTCTGACACGAGCGCCGGCTGCGCAGGCTGTTAGCGCAACCCCACACCAGCCTCCTCATTGTTGGGATCAGCCACGATTCGTGCAGGCCTCTGGAAGGCCACAACAGGCTCAGGAGACACTCAAGAACCCCAGCGAAGAGAGCTTAGAGGACAGAACAGTCCGACATAAAAGAGTGTTTTTAAACAACTGTGTCAATTGTTGCTCCTTTTTTCCCCGACAACATGAAAGCCGTTTGCATCCCGCTCTCATTCTTTCTGTCTTTCCCCCCACCGTTGTTTTGAAATTCTTCTCCCTCCTTGTTGTTCATTTGTTATTCTCTTTGTGAGAATATCTTTTTGAACGCGTGCACCCACGCGCGCAAGTTCACACACACACACACACACACACACAAAGATCCCTCCATTTTTCTGCAAAAAAAAAAAAAAATCCAATCACGCCAGATTAGCATATACCTCTTTGATCTCGTTTAAAAAGGGCTCGCAGAACAAAGTTTTCTCTTCCAAACTATCTATGTTGCCGGGATGGCGTGGGTTAGCTTTGTTACGGTTCTTATTTTTGAAAGAAAATGAAAACGGTACACGCCGAGAGAGAAAAAAGCACTCCATAAAACTAAATGTCAGTTGCAGAAGTTCGCCATTGAAGCACAGTGGGTGTCAAACCAAGGACGGCCCCAGATTTATTCCAGAGATTTAAAACTGGGTCAACCTTTCCTCCTTCTCCAATAATTTTGCTATTTTTATTTATCTGTTAAATTTATATGCTGCCTATCTCCCTATCAATGATATGAAGCATATGCACCAAAGACAAATTCCTTGTGTGTCCAATCACACTTGGCCAATAAAGAATTCTATTCTATTCTATTCTATTCTATTCTATTCTATTCTATTCTATTCTATTCTATTCTATTCTATTCTATTCTATTCTATTCTATTCTACTCTACTCTACTCTACTCTACTCTACTCTACTCTACTCTACTCTACTCTACTCTACTTTATGAGGGGTTTTAAATTTGGGAAAGCCAACATTTGATTTAATTATGTTTTAGATTATTTTAACTTTTATATTGCTTGTATTTTAATGTTTGGCTGTTCACCGCCCTGAGTCTGTCAGGAGAAGGGCGGTATACAAATTTAATTTAATTTAATTCAACTGAACCCCAAATTTCCCGTGACTAAGCCAGACAGCTTTTAAGTGAGTTTGGCACCATTTTCCTTGCCGTAATTAAATGAATGGCTGCAGTTGTTAAGTTAGTAACACGGTTGTTAAACGAATTAACTAGGTTAATCACATGGTCCAATCAATGCACCTTCCCAACTGGAGATGCCTCCCAGTCACATTGATCCAGGTGCAAGGCAAGATGTCCTTGACTCTCCAAGAAAGGAATGTTATTTTAACTACATATCTCCTCCGCTCCATACAATCCCCCCTTCCCAGTTTGCCACAGCACTAAATGTGGGCAGGCCTAATGATCCAATGCAAAGATGGCTTCCAGGCTTGACAAGGGGAATGACAGGACATTTGCAGCCATCAGAAATACGAGCCAGTCGCCAAGGGTCCGAATTTTAATCATGCGACCATGAGGCTTATATGAAAAACGGTCCTAAGTCACTATTTTCAGTGCCAACAGTCATTAAGCGAACCGTTGGCTACCTGTATGATGAAAAACACTGACACAGGGAGCAGGTTGACTCCATGACTCAACACCTTATCCATGGTTATGGAGTAGACTTTAGCCAGCGTTCCTTAGACGATGAGGTTCCAACTTAACATGCCTCTGGTCATAACTAGCATCATCAACCCTTTTCAATACTGTCCACTCAGCAGTTCTGAGAAGGTCCCACCTCCATTTGTACCATTCAGGTGATGCCCGAGGGCTCAGATAAACCTCCAAGTGGCCTCGACGACTCTCAGAAAGAGCACTAACGACCAGAGGACTGCAAGGAATATCAAGCGTTCCATCCTCCACCCTTCCCTCGGAACGGAAGAAGCTTCTCGGGTGAGAAGCAAAACGTCTTCAAAGGAAAAAATAAAGGATGCCCAATTGCCTTTTGGGAAAAAAGCACCTTGGGATACTGCAAAGGGCGCCAGCGCCCGATTCCCATTGGGGGGATGCCTTCCAGGGCCCCCCCTTCAATTTCTCCCCCCACCAACAATCCTCAGTAGCCTTTTGTACCAGATCGTTTTCTAATGAGCCCGACAAAGTGATAACAATTAATGAGGAAGTAAAAGCGTTTATTTCCGAGCCCCCTAATTAACATTATCCCAAGCCTTCTCTCCATGCTCTTTTGATGTCATAAAACATGCGGGAGCTGTAAACGAGTTGTTTGCACATTAACACAGCCGTGGCCCCGCGCCCCTCCCCCGACACCTAGGCATTAAAAACCGAACCACAACGGTGGCGGGGGAGCGAAAGGCCACCGCGTTTACTCGCAAACAAAACAAGGCAAATTACAAATTACAGGTGTGCCAGCCGTAAACGCAGGGCATTGTTCTGGAGATGCCGAGCACCGTGAGGTGACCGTACATGACAACGACAACGACAGCAGCAACAAAAAAAAAAAACAAGCAACAAGGCCGAGGCGCACAGAGACACAGGACCCCGTGAACGGTTTTTTTAACGCACAACCAGAGATCAGAACTGAAAGGGAAACGCCGGACAAAGCTGACAAATCCACCCGCACAACATCTGTATTTGAAAACATCCGATGTCTTCGGGTGTCGACGGAGTTCTAGAATTGGTTTGCCACCCAACAGCCGTCCCCTTCCCTCCCTTTCCCCAGAAGGAGAAATGAAATAAAATCTCAAGGGAGAAGACTGCAGTTGGCCTCCAAATGGATTCAAGGCCCGAGCAATTCAGATCATTGGTTGTGTCAGGCACAGACATCCGGACCCACATGCGCAGAGCTAAAATCAGCTACTTTATTGCTCTATGCCTATTTTACAGGAATCTTCTCCGACTGGTAGCTTGCCTCTTGGGAAAGACTAGATAAAGTCCAACTCAAGGAGGACCAAACTTTGCCCAGTTGTGTTTACCTAACGATTCCAGGCTAATTCCCTGTTTGACTCCTCCCACTCTCCTGACTGGGATGGTTGCTCTCCAACAGTTGGGTGCAAACCATCGGATGCAGTTTGGCAAATCAAATTGATTTGGTTCCACCATTCAGCTTTCCGATCTATGAGGAACTACCGTATTTTTCAGAGTATAAGACACACTTCCCCCACACACACCTAAAAGGGGGTGAAAATTTGGGTGCATCTTATACATTGAATGTAGCCCTGCCCACCTGCCGTCCCCCAACCTTTGGCTTCTGCCTCCCAGCATTTTACCTCCTTGCAACAAACAGCAAACAGCCCGTTTCAGCTTCAGCGCAACCTGATTAGCACAAGCAGCTGATTGTTGGTTAGATTGGCCTCCCGACCCTCAGCTGTTTCAGGCTGCAGGGATTGCCATTGCCTATTGCCGGATGGGCCTCCACTGTTTGCTGCAAGGAGGCGAAATTGCTGGGAGGCAGATTTTTTTTTCTTGTGCTAATCAGGCTGTGCTGAAAGTGAAAATGAAACTAAAGGAGGCTTTTTCTTGTTTTCCTCCCCAGAAAAGGTAGGTGCGTCTTATAGTATGGAGCGTCTTATACTCTGAAAAATATGGTATTAGCTTTCCAATCTATTTTGCACATAATTCTTCTGGACCAAGGAATTGATTTTAAAACCGATCGGATTCAACTTGAAGATTCGATTAGGGTCATCTCTGAATCACAACCCTGAATTAAAACCTCAGCCCTAAGAAGAAGAGAAAATGAGTCGTATTTTAAACAACTCAGTGGGAGAGATAGCCTTATGACATGTTGAAATAAGAACTGGGTCAGCTTTTGAGAGTAGATCAAGAGGCAAACTCCATAAAAGTGGTCCAAAATCTATATACGGTCCAGTATTCCCCCACCCCCACCCCAAATTAGCCATAGGCATCATTTCACTAAACCTAGATGTAGTCCTATAATCCATAACGGGGCCCATTTTTTTTTCCCCAACAAAAGACTTTTCAGATTGCAATTTACCATCTCAAAGCAATTTACAGTTGGCAATATTATTAACTGGCATTATATTTCATATCTTTTCCCATTAACCTCTTGACCGATACTCGCCAGCTCGTTCTGGCTTGCGTGTAACTGCGTTTCTAATATAGCCCCAGCCAACTTCTTCGGAATGCTGCGTTCTCGTGATATGGATTTTATTTGATCCCAAAGCCCCACCCTTAGAATATAGAATAATACAGGTGGAAGGGACCTTGGAGGTCTTCTAGTCCAACCCCTGCTCGAACAAGAGACCCTATACTATTTCACACAAATGGTTGTCCAGTTTCTTCTTAAAGACCTCCAGGGATGGAGCACCCACAACTTCCAGTGGCAAGTTGTTCCGCTGATTAATTGTTCTCACTGTCAGGAAATTTCTCCTTAATTTCAGATTGCTTCTCTCCTTGATTAGTTTCCATCTGTTGCTTCTTGTCCTGCCCTCTGGTGCTTTGGAGAATAGTTTCACCCTCATGCTTTTGTAGGAGCCCCTCAAATATTGGAACTCTGCTATCAGGTCTCCCCTAGTCCTTAAAGACACCTTAGCATTGTTCTTACCCAGACTGATACCACTTTTTCCCTTCCTCTGACTCATGCTTTGCCATGGAGGCAACCCAATGGGTTTTCATTATTATTTACTTGTCAAACTTATTTGCCGCCCAATTGTCCAGTTCAAGGCGACTCTGGGAGGCTTGCAGCAAGCTGAAAACGCACATTTAACTATTATAAATATAGAAACATATTTTTTGTTGTTGTTAGTCGCGAAGTTGTGTCCGACCCATTGCGACCCCATGGAAAACGTTCCTCCAGGCCTTCCTGTCCTCTATCACCCTCTGGAGTCCATTTAAGCTCACACCGACTGCTTCAGTGACTCCATCCATCTATCCATCTATCCATCTATCCATCCATCCATCCATCCATCCATCCATCCATCCATCCATCCATCCATCCATCCATCCATCCATCCATCCATCCATCCATCCATCCATCTATCTATCTATCTATCTATCTATCTATCTATCTATCTACCTAGATCTGAGCCATGGTGGCACAGTGGTTAGAATGCAGTATTGAATGCTGACTCTTCCAACTGCCAGCAGTTCGATTCTCACCAGCTCAAGGTGGACTCAGCTTTCCATCCTTCCGAGGTCAATAAAATGAGGACCCAGATTGTTGGGAGCAATAGGCTGATTCTGTACACAGCTTAGAGAGGGCTGTAAAGCACTATGAAGTGATATATAAGTCTAAGTACTATTGCTATTGCTATTGCTTGCTCTATCTATCTATCTATCTATCTATCTATCTATCTATCTATCTCTATCTATCTATCTATCTATCTATCTATCTATCTATCTATCTATCTATCTATCTATCATCTATCTATCTAATGTATCTAGATCTGAGCCGTGGTGGCGCGGTGGTTAGAATGCAGTATTGCATGCTGACTCTTCCAACTGCCAGCAGTTCGATTCTCACCAGCTCAAGGTGGATTCAGCCTTCCATCCTTCCGAGGTCAATAAAATGAGGACCCAGATTGTTGGGAGCAATAGGCTGATTCCGTACACCGCTTAGACTGGGCTGTAAAGCACTGTGAAGCGGTATATAAGTCTGTGCTATCATCATCATTATCACCCCCCACTCAGAGGTCCTTGATAGCATAGTCAGAATAGCCCCTCTTTTTCAACCCCAGGTCTCTTTCTCAGCCACCCTCCAACAGGTGATGTCTCCAGCCCCCTGACTCAACCTTCTGGAGTTGAATGAGGGAGTAGAACACATAAACAACTGTCCCTTGAGCAGACTCCTTTATGTGGTTACAGACACACAAATCCTAAGAACCAAATTAAGGAGAGACTTCAACCTTTTCTGGGACTGGACTGTATCAGCGCCTAAGTGAATAAACAGACCCGACTCACCGCAGCCCCAGACGTAGATGTCGCACGCATCACACAGAGAGATAATAAAGTTACGTCTGGACTCTACTGTGGCAGATTGATGCTGATGAAAAGAGCCCCTCCATTCCAGCAAAATTCCACCTCCTCCAGCCTATCAAGCTTGCTCCTTGATAGGCTCAATGTCGAGATGTTTTGATATTACGCCTGAAGATCCATTGATTTGTTTCTCACTTTATTTATTTTTTTCTTTTATCCTTCCCCTGGAGTGAGGAGGGAATGAAGATTTTGCAATATCCTTCCCCCAGGAGTGGGTTGGGAATGAAGATTTTGCAATATCCTTCCCCTGGAGTGGGGTGGGAATGAAGATTTTGCAATATCCTTCCCCCAAGAGTGGGGAGGGAATGGAGATTTTGCAATATCCTTCCCCCAGGAGTGGGTTGAGAGTGGAGATTTTGCAATATCCTTCCCCCCAGGAGTGGGGAGGGAATGGAAATCTTGCAGTATCCTTCCCCTGACACACCCACCAAGTCACGCCCTACCAAGCCACGCCCACAGAACTGGTAGTTAAAAAAAATTGGATTTCACCACTGGCCCCCGGCATAGCAAAGGTGGGACTTCGAGCAAGATTGAGGCTTAAACCAACAAAATATTCTGGTGGATTTTGAATTGCGTTGTCATTCCAACTGGCAGCCAACTTCCTTTTCTCCCCTCAACATGCTCAAACGAATAAATGCGGTTTAAAACACAGGATGAGAACATTAAGGGGGTGACCCTTGAACGTTCCAGGGATCGTAAAAGGAAGACCCCAAGCCTATTAAAGCCGAGCGCGGGGAAACATGACTCTGAATCATTTTACCACAAGGATGTTACAGTCCGGCTTTCTGGGTTATTCATGAGGGCAGCTGTTCCGAGTCAATTCAGTGTCAACTCTGGAATGCAAATGATGAGTTTGCGAGAGTCCTCAAAAACCCAACCAGATTTCTGCGTTCCCATAAAATCTGTTGGGCGGGCAGTGATGAATGGATCTCTACATCTGCATTCCAGGGTTGGGATTCAACCCTTTTTTTACTACCAGTTCTGTGGATGTGGCTTGGTGGGTGTGGCAGAGGAAGGATACTATAAAATCTCCATTCCCACCTGACTCCAGGGGAAGGATACTGCAAAATCCCCATTCCCTCCCCACTCCAGGGGAAGGATACTGCAAAATCTCCATTCAGTGGCTAAGACACGGAGCTTGTCAATCAGAAAGGTAGGGAGTTCAGTGGTTCGAATCCCTAGTACAGGGGGTGTGAACACGATCCCGGTAGTAAACCGGTAGTAAAAGTAAGTAAAACCCACCTCTGGCTTGGATGCGTGTGATGGGAATGCAGCAGGGGTGGTATTCAGCAGGTTCTGCCCAGTTCTGGAGAATCGGTAGCGGAAGTTTTGAGTAGTTCGGAGAACCAGTAAATACCACCTCTGACTGGTCCCGCCCCCATCTATTCTCTGCCTCCCGAGTATCAGCTGATCGGGAGGAAATGGTGATTTTGCAATAATCTTCTCCTGGAGTGGGGTGGGAATGGAGATTTTACAGTATCTTTCCCCTGGAGTGGGGAGGGAATTGCTTAACAACTGTCTCATTTAGCAATAGAAATGTTGGGCCCAACGGTGGTCGTAAATTGAGGACTATCTGTATAAAAATTGAATAAAAAGTGCGCCCAAACTCCATCCAGTACTGAATCCACTGAATGCATCAAATCAGTCTGAAAACTTAAAGGAAGGGGGTAATTTTAAGGGGGGTGTCAAAGGCCATTCTCTCAAAATTGGAGGAGAGAAATGAAGGAGTCGATGGGATAACCCCCAAACCTTAAATTTAGTGAACATTTAACAATACACACTAAGTAGGAATCCTGCTCTATGTACTCTTATCCTCGTATTAAACATTTCATTGTGATGACAGCTTTAATGCGGTGATCCTCGGACCAGTTCCAGATGTGATCTAACAACCGAACGGCGCACAGACATGTATACAATCGTCTGCAAATGACAAAATGTGTTTATGGGAATTTCTTAGCGAGATTGCAAACCTGCCCTCTGCCTGAACTTTAACTTCCCCAAATAAGAGGCATCGGGGGTATGTTTTACCCAGTATCCCCAGTCTACTCTCCCAGTAACCAGTGCTTTTCTTACAAACCCAATCTGTCGGCTGGGGTTTTTTACAGCCTACAAGCTGATGAGTGAATTCGGTTGAAGGTTATTGAAAACATAACGAAAGCTCTTCCTGATTTCATTAAATACAAATGTGAGTGGGGTCATCAGTTTTTATAGACGCCTGTAAAGCATTCCTCTTCCTCAAATAGGCTATCAAATCACCAAAGGATTCTTTCTAGCAAGGCCTGCCATAAAACCAGGGAGTTTTCTTCTTTTTTAAAAGACCCATCTCGACATTATAATAAAAATAGCTCTCAGTTAATACCGGATGTAATTCTCCTTCAATAACATAACTGGATTCTTCTTTTTTTTTTTTTTACTCCCTCATATGCCTCTTTCTTTCTTTCCTTCCTTTCACCTCCTCCTTGCTGTCAGAAAGTCATTGGATAATGCAGATCAGGAGACCACAGAGAATCAGTGGCCGGCATGTCAAGAAGTAGTATCTAGAGGAAGGGGAAAGGGTAGAGGAAGGGAAAGGGGAAGGGGAAGGGAAGTTGGACCATAAGGAAGGCTGAGCGCCAAAGAATGGAGGCCTTTGAACTCTGGTGCTGGAAAAGACTCCTGGAGTCCCTTGGACTGCAAGGTGATCCAACCGGTCAGTCCTAGAGGAGATCAACCCTGACTGCTCTTTAGAAGGCCAGATCCTGAAGAGGAAACTCAAATGGCCACCTAATGAGAAGGAAGGACTCCCTGGAGAAGAGCCTGATGCTGGGAACAATGGAGGGCAATGAAGAAGGGGACAGCAGAGAACGAGGTGGCTAGATGGAGTCACTGAAGCAGTCGGCGTGAGCTTAAATGGACTCTGGAGGATGGTAGAGGACAGGAAGGCCTGGAGGAACATTGTCCATGGGGTCGCGATGGGTCGGACATGACTTCTCGACTAACAACAAACAACAACAAAGTGCTGATCTGCCCATCGTAAATACCGAATCAATTTTCATCCCCCTTTTCTCCCAGCCTGGATCGCTTCTCTGAACTTTACGTGGTCCCTTACCCCGAATGACAGGGGAAAAGAATGACAATATCCAGCTTGGTTGGCATGTACTTATAGAACATAGCACTTAAGATGAAATCCTTTAAAGCAAAGATGATACGACGCAGCAGAAATTTTCCTGGAAGTGCCGCAGCACTAATTTTTTTTTTTCCCTGTTCTTTGCCGAGGAATTTCTTCATCAAGAGTGTTCACCGCCGCCTCTCAGAATGAATGAGGCAATTAAAGAGATGTCAGAGCTTTAAAATTCCAGAAACTGTATTAATTTGAAAGCTTTACTTGAACGGGGGGTGGAGGAGGGACAGTTTGCCCGGCCCTTCTCTAAGAATAAAGGAGAGAAAGTACCAGATCAGACCATGGAATCATCCCAGTAGATCTAAATGTCTGTGGAGATTCCCAGTCAACCGGATCATGGTTGTCTCAAAGGTGCTTTTTCAAAAGGCAAGTGGATTTCAGGTGGTTGTTGTTGTTTTAACACGTCAGAGGGAGAGAACAAAAAGAAGTGGTATCTGACAAAGGATATCTTAACGTCAAGAACAGTGGGTGGGCGAATAAAGATGAAAAAAAATAAAAGAATAAAGAGGAATAAAGATGGGGAAGGGGAGAGAGAAAGAGAGAGAGAGAGAAACGAGAGAAAGAGTAGAGGGAGAGAGAGAAAGAAAGAAGAGAGAGAGGGAGAGGGAGGGGAAGAGGGAAAGAGAGTCAGAGAGAAGAGAGAAACAGGAGAGAGAGAGGGAAAGAGTGAGGGAGGGAGAAAAAAAGAGGGAGAGAAAGAGTAGAGAGAGGGAGAGAGAGGGAGAGAGAGGGAGAGGAGGGAGGGAGAGAGAGAGGGAAAGAGAGTCAGAGAGAAGAGAGAAAGAGGAGAGAGGGAGGGAAAGGAGCCTTGGTGGAACAGCGGACTAAAGCGCTGTTAAAGTAGCACTTAGCTGCCAGCTGCCTGCAATTATTGTGAGTTCAAATCTCACCAGGCTCAAGGTTGACTCAGCCTTCCATTCTTTCGAGGTAGGTAAAATGAGGACCTGGATTGTGGGTACAATAAGATGACTTTGTATAAAAAAGAACACCACTGGGGGGCGGGGGGAGAGCGAAAGCCCTACTAAGCAGGTATATACAAAAGTATGAAGGCTGATGCTTAACGCATTGCAAGCCGCCCTGAGTTTCCGGAGAAGGGCGGCATATAAATCGAACCAATAAATAAATAAATAAAGAGAGAGGGAGGGAGGGAGGGAGGGAGGGAGGGAGGGAGAGAAAGAGGAGAGAGAGTGAGAGAATGAGAGAGGGAGGGAGGGGAGGGAGGGAGGAACAGAGAAGAAGAAAGAGAGTCAGAGAGAAGAGGAGAGAGAGTAAGAGAGAGAGGGAGGAAGAGAGAGTGAGAGAGAGAGAGAGAGAGAGCTAAGCGGAGAGAGGGAGAGAGAGAGAGAGAAAGAGAGTCAGAGAGAAGAGAGAAAGAGGAGAGGGAGAAAGAGCGGGAGGGAGGGAGATGGAGTGGGAGAGAGAGAGAGAGAGAGAGAAAGAAATTTGGCTCTCAAGAAAGGAAGAAATTCACAAACAGGAGATTAAGTTAAGCAAATCTTAGGTGTTTTTCATAACCCTGATCAGGCAGGCGGGCAGGAGAGAATGCGCAGGAGACATGCGCAGTCCGACAGATGCTGATATTCTATCACAGGAGACATGTATTGACTAGCGATCTGAACAAGTCACTCACTCATGGCTGGGCGGCCTGATTGAGTTGCCTGCAGCGAGTAAATGAGTCTTCCATCCACTTCGGGTCGAAATGAACTGCAATCTTTTCAGACCTCGTTGTTGGCCAAATGAGAGATTTCAAACCCCTGGAGGACTCTATATGAATTTAGCAGGGAGCCACAGCAACTCAGAAAGTTCCAATACATCAGGGCCAGGAAGGAGGGAGCCAACTCTGTGTTTGTGTGTGTGTGTGTGCGCACATGAGAAAGAGGAGGGGGAGACAAAGAGAGAGAGAATCACAGATATATGAGAAAGAGAGAGAAAGAAAGGAGAGAGGAGAGAGAGAGAGAATCACAGACATAAGAGAGAGAGAGAGAAGAGAGAGAAAGAGGAGAGAGACAGAGAAAATCACAGATATATGACAGAGAGAGAAAGAGAGGAGAGAGAAAGGAGAGAAACAAAGAATCCCAGACATATGAGAGAGAGAGAAAAAGAGGAGGGAGAAAGAGAGAGGAAAGAGAGAGAATCACAGACATATGAGAGAGAAAGAGAGAGAGAGGAGAGAGAGAAAAGAGAGAACGAGACAGAGGAAAGAAGGAGAGAAGAGGGAAAGAGAAGAGAGAGGAGAGAGAGAAATAGAGGAGAGATAGCAAAGAGAAGGAGAGAGAGAGAGAGAGAAGAGGGAAAGAGAGACGAAAGAGAACGAGAGAGAGGAGAGAGGGAGAGAGAGAGAGAATGGATTAAAAGAAAGCTTGGAGAAGAAAACATACCAAGTTGATCTTCCTTCTTCACCCTCAAGGGAAATCCCTCTGCCATTGATTTCATGTTGCTTGGCTCACTCATTGTCAGTTTTTCCAGGCCTCCAAACACCCCCCATTCCACCCCCCACACCCCCCACAAAAACATATTTGATAGCTGACAAAACGTCCTGCCCTTTTGCGTGGCCGAAGAGTTCTCTGACATGCGTGTTAAAAGGAAACCACCATTGATGGTTGGTGATGAGTATGGAAATAAGCCAAGGCTCAAACCACACAACTCCACAGTTGAATTTGGCTTAATAGCTGGACTGCAAAGAAGACCAAAGACTGTATGAAGAGGGACGATTTCGGACTACTCCAAAAATATTCTTTTTTTTTAAAAAAAGGGAGGGGGATATGACTGAGGTCTTTATTTTACACTTAAGAAATTAAAGGGTTGTGGCAGGAGTTGGTGGGATTGTTCCCCGAAAAAGATGGTTAATAATCAGCAGCGGTGATTCTTTCTCTGTAGAAATACTTCCTGGAACATCTCAGAGGTTGAGTAACAATGTCCTTTGATTAAATGCTAGATATTTTATGGGGTGGGGGGTGGGTGGGAATAAATGAAAAGGTAGCTGCTAAATTGAGGGGAATATCCAAATCAAGGAAAGGAATTTCATTATCTTAAAATGAAATCACGCTCGCTGGCTCCTTTCTGAAGCAAGGTGGAAAGTCGTCCCTGGATCTTCTCCTACATCGTGAGGTCTCTTGGTCTTTGACAAGAAAGGAGCTCAATCAAAATCATGTTCTCTCAACCCTTGACAAGAGTAGAGTAGAGTAGAGTAGAGTAGAGTAGAGTAGAGTAGAGTAGAGTAGAGTAGAGTAGAGTAGAATAGAATAGAATAGAATAGAATAGAATAGAATAGAATAGAATAGAATAGAATAGAATAGAATTCTTTATTGGCCAAGTGTGATTGGACACACAAGGAATTCGTCTTTGGTGCATACGCTCTCGTTCTTTGTTGTGCTTTTTTTTGATGATGTTTTTGATGTTAGGTGTCCATTTTAGGTCGTGAGATATGGTAGAACCTAGAAATTCGAAGGTCTCTACTGTTGATACTGTGTTGTCTAGTACTGTGAAAGGTGATAGTATGGGAAAGTTTCTCCTAAAGTCCACCGCCATTTCTACGGTTTTGAGTGTGTTCAGTTCCAGATTGTTCTGGTCGCATCACGAAGACCATTCTACCAAAGTCAAGTTGTCTGAGTCACTGAAAAGAAGACACCATGACCAAAATGAGAAGCCCTTGAGAAGAAGGCATGTTCTATCAAAATCAGGCCTCACCTTTGCTTAACAGTTCCAGCTCAACGCTGCAGCTCACAGCTCTCCCTTGCCTTTCCTACAACATCCCCCCTTTTTTTTTGAAAATCATCTGTGTGTGGTGCCTGGGAGCTATGGATACCGATCAAGAAGAAGGATTTGTCCCTTTGGCAGTCGGGGAGGCGGCACAAAGGGGGAAATGAGCTGGCCCCTCTCTTCAGCTCTTTCCTCGGTCTCTCACCTCATTAGACGAGTGAGGCATTTGTAAGCCTTTCCCCCACAATCTACTCTGAACAAGTGAGAAGGCCACACAGCTGAGGGGAAGGAGGGAGGGAGGGAGAGCCGAGTATTGGAAAGCTAGCCGGATTTCCAGACTTATTTTTCAACGTTAAGGGAGAAGGGAGCAGGCTGTTGCTAGGAGAAACTCAGGAAATCCCCTCCCCTCCCACTATTTCCATTGGATGCTGGTGGACTAGACAGCTGTTGATGGATGGTCTCCTCCACCAACATGGGCTCCATAGAAGTGGCTTGCCAACGCCTTCCTCAACCAAGTTGTATCAACGGTTCCAGCCTAGCATACCTATAATCCCAGGTTTTCCTCATCATCTCAACCAAGTTCTAACATTTAATCAAGAGGATGCCTCCAGAAGTTATGGGTGCTCCATCACTGGAGGTTTTCAATAAAGGCCTGACATGGTGTCGGGTTTCCTACTTAAGCAGCGGATTGGCTTGGAGGAACTCGGAGGTTCCTTCCAACTCTGTTTTACCTTCCAACTCAGTGCCAGAAGGGAGTGGCGTTTGATCTCTGTAATTAGCACTGATGACGTTCCCAAGTTGGGTCATGAAAAGTCTGGAAGAAAACCATCAACTTCATAGAGGACCAAGGTCCTGCAACTTCTCCTCCTTCTTCTCTCCCTCTTCCTCCTCCACGCCACAAACTCCACTCCCTTCCAGCACTGATGAAGTTCATGAAACATCTACAAGTTAACCACCAAGCTCAGAGAGCAACAAGGACCACTGTCGTCCTCCTCCTCTCTTTCTCCTTCCTCCTCCTCCTCTCTCCACAAACACCACTCCCTTTAGCACTGATGATGTTCCCTAGTTGGGTCATGCAATATCTGCTAGGAAACCGCCAAGCTCAGGGAGCTCTAAGGATCCCACAGTTGAACCCCGAGCTACAAATATTCTCTTCTATCAATATAATTCGTCTCAGACTTATTTTTATAAGAGCCAAAGAAAACAAACCCCAGACATTTGACGCAAAAACAGACCACAAACAGGTTGGGAATTATAGTCAGGAGACTGCATCAGGAGGCATAAAACCTCTTTTCTCCAACCAGCAGGAAAATAATTTGAAGAATTTCTTCTGGAGAAGCTCAAACAAACTGGTTGCTCCGTTTTTTGTTTCCCCCTACCTGCAAATGGTTTGGCCAATTTTGGGGAAGGCTGCAAGTTGCAACCGTTGAATAGTCAGCCAATGTACACTCCCCCCCCCCCAGATGCACAAATCCTTTAAATGTCCAAAATCTAGTGTTGTGTAAACAAAAAACAAAACACACCCCTCCAATTTGTCTGAGTGTAAACCGGAATGCCGTACGTTCATCCAAACCAAGAAGAGCTTATTTCCTTCAGCTTTTCCCAAGCAATTTTCTTTTGAAGGAGGGGAAGGAGAAGAAAAAGGAAGAGGAGGAGGAGGGGTGGAAAAAAAGAAGGAGGAGGAGGAGAAAAAGCAGGAGGAGGAACAGGAGGAAAAGGAGGAGAAGAAGGAGAAGGAGAAGAAGGAGAAGGAGAAGGAGAAAAAAAAGGAAGAGGAGGAGGAGGAGAAGAAAAAGAAAGAGGAGGAGGGAGGGAGGAGGAGGAGGAGGAGAAAAAGCAGGAGGAAGAACAGGAGGAAAAGAAGGAGAAGGAGGAGGAGAAAAAGCAGGAGGAGGAACAGGAGGAAAAAGAGGAGGAGAAGGAGAAGGAGAAGAAAAAGGAAGAGGAGGAGGAAGGGAGGAGGAGGAGAAAAAGCAGGAGGAAGAACAGGAGGAAAAGAAGGAGGAGAAGGAGGAGAAAAAGCAGGAGGAGGAACAGGAGGAAAAGGAGGAGGAGAAGGAGAAGAAAAAGGAAGAGGAGGAGGAAGGGAGGAGGAGGAGGAGGAGGAGAAAAAGCAGGAGGAAGAACAGGAGGAAAAGAAGGAGGAGGAGGAGGAGGAGGAGGAGGAGGAGGAGGAGGAGGAGGAGAAAAAGCAGGAGGAGGAACAGGAGGAAAAGGAGAAGGAGAAGGAGGAGAAGAAGAAGAAGAGGAGGAGGAGGAGGAGGAAAAATGAAGAGATGCATTCTATCTCTCATCCTCCCCTCCTACATTTCGATACATCTCTTAATGAAATGGAACCAAGATTAATACAGTCAGGGTGGTGGTGGAGTGGGGTGGGGGCTTCCTCGGAGTGAGAAAAGCCTCAAAGAGTGGGGCGAGGACCCCTCCGAAAATAACCCGCCTGCCATCTTTTAAAAAGCAGGAAGCGATGCCTGTACCGAAATCACTTAAACAAAAAGATTGCAGCAAGGGACATAATGCAAGAAAGTAATAAGGTTTAAAACAGGTCAGAGCCTTTCTCCTGCTCCAGTGCTCCTGAGTGAGATGCATTATTTAATGGTCTTTTGGTCACTGTTGATATACAGCTGATGAAATAGATGATTTTGTTCAAAAGAGCATTAGGGAAGAAATATACAATACCGCATTTCTCACTACGATAGCGAGAAAAGAGAAGAAAGGAAGGGGAGGGGAGGGGAGGGAGAGAAGGGGAAGGGGAAAAAAACAAAAAAATAAAACCCCAGAAACCGGTAAATGGAAAGGATTTTTCCTCTTCTTTTGACAGCCGAGCAAAAACAGCCCAAAAGAAATCCTCATTTATTTATTTATTTTTTTCTCGAAAGAGCAAACAGGAAGAACGATAAGGCCGGCGCGTTAAAACATTTCGCACCGAACGGAAGGAATAAATGCATCGGAGGAATCTTAGTTTTCCTGGGATTGTCAAAAAAACAACAACAACAAAATAAATAAAAATGCACACGCCACAATTGCAACAACAACAACAACAATAATCCTCAAATGGAAAGGTTGGTATGGGAGAAACTTCGGTTTGGATAATGGAACCGTGTCAGCCATCTTTTATTTTTTTTAAAAATGGATGTCTTGATGGGTTAGTCCGTCAAGGACAAAAGGCTTTAGCAGCAGAAGCAGGCAAGAAAATGTCTTTGCAGAGTCGGGCAAAATATCCGAGCTACATTTGACCACCTAGGAACTGTCAGAGGTCTGGACCGTCCAATCTTGCAAGGTTAGAAGGGATTGCCAGATCATATTATTCGAGGATCCAATCTGGGTCAGTCACCGGGCCCAGAGATTTAGACTGTTCCCCAGAGAACGTCTCTCTAGCAGGTAATTTCTATACAGTGCTACCTAATCTGATCGTGAAGCACACATCCTGCTCCCCCCTAGCACTGATTATGTTACCTAGTTGGGTAACGAGACGCCAAGCTCAGAGAGCACTGAGGACCCCGCCGTTCAACCCTAAGCCACGAATACTCTCTTCCATTGTGTCCCTATTCTAGAGACTCTCCCCTGCCTTCCTGCAGCTTTGCAGATTCATCCTCGGTCTGCCAGGCTGCTGTGCAACCATCAAGCTTCTCCGATGCTTCTCCCGTCAGACGCTCCTCACGTAGACCTTCCACCGGCTAGTCCATTACAGCATAATCGGCAGAAACGAAACAAAAATGGCACTTAGAAATAAGAATCCATCAGGACTAATTATCGCTAACCAGAAATCGCCACCCGAGATTCAGAATCTTCGCTCTCATTTGTCCTCCGTAGGAAAAAAAGAGAGAGAGAGAGAGAAAGAATGGAAAAAAGAGACACCTTTTTAATTATTGCGAAGGGAATCTATGAGGGCTTGGAGGGAAGGGTTGAAATTCCCGTTTCTAATTAACATACATAATTTGCCATCTCTGACACACACACAAAAGTGATTTTATGGCAGCCAGCATGGAATAGAAAGAGAACAAGACTGCGCTAATTCCGTTTGAGATGCAAGGGTGGGGTTCCCCCCCCCCAAAAAAAACTGTGTTTTAAGAGAGAAGGGAGGCTGTCTTTAAAAAAAAACAGGCAAATGTATATATTCTCAGTATAAACAGATAGGGCAAAACGCTGAGTTGCGGCTTTAATCTAAGAGGCCTTTTGGACAGATTTCCACAAATTGACCCACAGGTTCTAAAAGAAGAATAAAAACGAATTCCAAGAACCATGGTGTCCCGGGAAAATACAATACTTCTTTCAAGAGTTGCCAGATGAATAGAATAGAATAGAATAGAATAGAATAGAATAGAATAGAATAGAATAGAATAGAATAGAATAGAATAGAGTAGAGTAGAGTAGAGTAGAGTAGAGCAGAGCAGAGCAGAGCAGAGCAGAGCAGAGCAGAGCAGAGCAGAGTAGAGTAGAGTAGAGTAGAGTAGAGTAGAGTAGGAAGAGAAGAGAAGAGAAGAGAAGAGAAGAGAAGAGAAGAGAAGAAGAGAAGAGAAGAGAAGAGTAAGAATAGAATAGAATAGAATAGAATAGAATAGAATAGAATAGAATAGAATAGAATAGAATAGAATAGAATAGAATAGAATAGAATAGAATAGAATGACAGAGTTGGAAGGGACCTTGGAGGTCTTCTAGTCCAACCCCCTTCTTAGGCAGGAAACCCTACACCACTTCAGACAAATGGTTATCCAACATCTTCTTAAAAACTTCCAGTGTTGGAGCGTTCACAATTACTGGAGGCAAGTTGTTCCACTGATTAATGGTTCTAACTGTCAGGAAATTCCTCCTTAGTTCTAAGTTGATTCTCTCCTTGATGAGTTTCCACCCATTGCTTCTTGTCCTGCCTCTCAGGTGCTTTGGAGAATAGCTTGACTGCCTCTTCTTTGGGGCAGCCCCTGAGATATTGGAAGACTGCTATCCCGTTTCCCCGAGTCCTTCTCTTCATTAAACTAGACACACCCAGTTCCTGCAACCGTTCTTCGTATGTTTTAACCTCCAGTCCCCTCATCCTCTTTGTTGCTCTTCTCTGCACTCTTCCTAGAGTCTCCACATCTTTTGATGGATATTGTGATTTAACTGATGTGAGTGAGCCTCTGCTGTAGACCTAGATCTTATTTCTTGGCTGAGGCCAATGCTTCAATCCTTGTTAATCCTCCACCATCAGCCCAGCTTTCTCAATGTCTCTTGTTCACATCTCAGTTGGTTAGCTTTACCCTGGGTGTCCCAAAGTTGTTTTTTCAATAGGCAACTGGACTTCCTTTGTTTTTTCATATATATATGAATCAGGTAGGTTTCTATCGAGGCATCTGGTCTACCCCAAAATGTGGGAGGGAGCATACTGCTTCCCTTTCACCTTTCAGATCTAATCCAGGAGCCCTCAAGCAGTCGCATTCACAACAAACCATTTTATACCAAGTTTATATTTTGCTGATAAAGAAATAAAGGGAGACAAGTATAGATCTATTTCAAAGCTTTTTAGCTTTCATCAGTTAGCCATACCCTTACTCAGTAAGGGTATGCAGGAAGCCCAAGTTCGAATCCGAGTAAGGGTATGGCTAGCTGATGAAAGCTAAAAAGCTTGAAATAGATCTATACCAGTCTCCCTTTATTTCTTTATCAGCAAAATATAAATTTTATATATATATCATATAATATAAATGGAAAGCTTGAGTAAATTAATGGAGAAAAAAAATCTCTCAGCACTCTGTGTCACGGTGTGGCACAGCTATTAAGAAGCATAACCCCTGTTAAAAAATTGTAATAAAATTACAATTTAATTTTATAAAGATAATTTATTAGCGAATACCTCATTGCACATGTTAATAGCTTGTGGTTAAATAATAATAATAATCAACTTGATTGTTAGGTGGTCATTAAGCACCCTCTCTCTCTCTCTCTCTTTCTAACTCTCTCTTTTTCTCTCTTTCTTCCACCCCTCCTCCACTCTTACTATGAAATTTGGCATATCATTTAACTGACCAATTCATGTGGTATTTGAAGAGGGGGAGAGGTAATTATCAAAGTCCTAAGCAGTGAGTTATTTTCCAATGAAAGGATAATTTTATCCCAATGATTTTTTACATTTAATTAAATAAAGCTACATGTAATTTGAAATTAGAACGCAACAGTTACTCATTTCCTCTCGATCTGGGAGCAAAACTCTTTGGAGAGGATCCTTTAAACTTGTTCCCGTCATCCGTGGATGCATTAATAATTTTGTACCATTGAAATCACCATTCCGTGCTTCAGAAGTCCATCCTTCACGGCATGGCATCACGGCGAAGTCCCCCTCCCCCTTTTTTTTCTCTTTGATCAAGATGGGGCTTTCTTGGAAATTAGTCTGGAGATACGTTGAAACCTTTTGAGATGACAAACACTGCTGCACGAATAGTAAAAGTAAAGGTTTCCCTCGCACATATGTGCTAGTCGTTCCCGACTCTAGGGGGCGGTGCTCATCTCTGTTTCAAAGCCGAAGAGCCAGCGCTGTCCAAAGACGTCTCCGTGGTCATGTGGCCGGCATGACTCAACGCCAAAGGCGCACGGAACGCTCTTCCCTTCCCACCAAAGGTGGTTCCTATTTCTCTACTTGCAATTTTTTTACATGCTTTCGAACTGTTAGGTTGGACATTGGACATTTTTAAGAAGGCATTGGACAACCATCTGTCTAAAACAATATAGGGTTTCCTGTCTAAGCAGAAAGTTGGATCAGAAGACCTCCAACTCTGTTATTCTGTTACCTGAATCAAAATCCATAGAAATGAAAACCTGATTTTTCTTCATGTCGCTGTTCCACGTGGGAGGAACAGCTGCACTTGGATCTGGACAAACCAACTCTAAGCAAGCTCAACTAAAGAAGTCGAGAAGGAGTCCTAAAGCAGGCATAGTGACTAACAGGCAGTGTGTTGAACAAGGCCAACCAAACATGGACCTTTGGCTGCGATGACTTGGAGCATCTCTTTACGAGCAAACCAGCCTTGCTGGTTGATTGCTAGGCAAAACCGTCTGCATAGACCTGCAGAAGAAATGTTCATGGATCACTTGAGCCAATCCAGCACTTTTGAGCTCCAAGGTACCCATGGTTTGAGGCAAATTACCACACTACTCCACACTACCACACAAAAGTGCATATAATCAAGGCGATGGTTTTCCCAGTTGCAATGGATGGCTGTGAAAGTTGGACCATAAGGAAGGCTGAGCGCCAGAGAATGGAGGCCTTTGAACTCTGGTGCTGGAGAAGACTCCTGCGAGTCCCTTGGACTGCAAGGCGATCCAACCGGTCAGTCCTAGAGGAGATCAACCCTGACTGCTCTTTAGGAGGCCAGATCCTGAAGAGGAAACTCAAATATTTTGGCCACCTAATGAGAAGGAAGGACTCCCTGGAGATGGAGTGAGGATGGAGGGCAAAAGTAGAAAGGAACGGCAGAGAACGAGGTGGCTGAATTGAGTCACCGAAGCAGTCAGCGTGAGCTTAAATGGACTCCAGAGGATGGTAGAGGACAGGAAGGCCTGGAGGAATATTGTCCATGGGGTCGAGATGGATCAGACACGACTTCACAACTAACAACAACAACAACACATTTCCAAACATGAAAATTATGTAGATTGTTATAGGCTTGTCAAAAAAAAAAAAAAAAAGCCAACAGCATTTTGAAATGGCCCTTTTCCAAAGATTAGAGAATATACAACTCCGATGCTCTTATTCATTTTATACTATTTTTATAGAATCCAGGACTGTAGATTTTAAGACCTTGGTGATTATGTTCAAGTGAAGCTTTAGGAGAAAAAAAAAACATAAGCGAGCTGAATGGGAGGATTGAGATGGGGTGAGAGAAATCACTTGAGTAGAGTGTTCACACTTTCCCCAATTAAACTTTTAGCTTGGCGTTCTTCCAGAGTTCTCCGTCACAAGTCGGAAACAAAACGGCTAGCCGTAATTAAGAGAGGAAATGTGAAACTTAATAGAGAAATCATTCGTAAAAGGAACAGGCTTTCAACTTAGCTGAAGACGACGGTGGTGGATATAACGGGTCAAAAAACCATGATCAACACTGTGTTAAAAATAGAAGGAAATGTCAAACGGAACCTTCTGTAAAATCCAACCATTACCTGACCTAAAAAAAAAAGGAAAACATATTAAAAGGGTATGAAAAAACCAGAGATAAGTAATATTGTTTTTCCCCTTTTGCTCAGCGTTGCTCTCCAGCCTGTCACCCAATTAACAAAAACCCTCCGTTGATTTATCCTAGGCGTTCTGTTGATTGACTTATTAAATTTGCATACAAACAATACTTCTCAAACATACACACAAGCATACACAAACACACCCCTCAGCAGGCCTTCTCTTTAAAACCGACACCGTATTGTAGCTTGAGAGAGCAAAAAAGCCGAAGAGCCAGAGCTGTCCGAAAACGTCTCCGTGGTCATGTAGCCGGCATGACTCAATGCCAAAGGTGCACGGAACGCTGTTCCCTTCCCACCAAAGGGGGTCCCTATTTTTCTACTTGCATTTTTTTTTACATGTTTCGAACTGCTAGGTTGGCAGAAGCAGGGACAAGGAATGGGAGCTCACCCCGTTACGCGGCACTAGGGATTCGAACCGCTGAACTGCCGACCTTTCGATTGACAAGCTCAGCGACTTAGCCACTGAGCCACTGCGTCCCTACAATATATATTATTTGGATTAGGTTTCTCCAATTGAGAGACTAAAACTATACAAAGGAGAGATGAAGAAGAACAAAAGGCACAGCTGCCAGATCAAACGGAGTTTTAAAAGCCAGCTAAATCAGAGGAAACGACCGTTTTCAGCCAGAAATGAAGAATTTCTCCTGCTGGGTCAAAAATCTGACTTCTGAGCTTGAAAGCTGCACAGCGAAGCTGAGCCACCCGCCAGAGATCTGCCGTCGTATTGATCAGCCCCAAGAAAAAGATTGAATTGTTCCAATTCCACCTAAAATCAGATGGACATTTTTAAAAATAAAAAAACCCCAAAACCCAGTATTGATCATTCCATGAACTTCCAAAAGAAAGAAGTTGCTTCCTTTGGAGGGTTCAAGGAGTCATCATTTTATCGATTTCTCCTACAACATACTGTGGCCACTGTTTAGAAGCCGTAGGCAATGATTTTGTTTTACTTAAAGGCTGAGCTAGCACTATTCCATTCCCGAATAACTACAGATCAAGGGTGAAATGCTACCGGTTCACTCCGGTTCGGGTCGAACCAGTAGTAAAAAAAATGCTTTAAAAAAATAAAAAAAAAAGTTGGTCACGCCCACCCAGTCACATGACACTTCCCCCCACACACCAAGCCATGCCCACCAAGTCACACTCACAGAACCGGTAGCAACAAATTTTACATTTCACCACTGCTACAAATAGTCCTTAATTTACGACTATTCTTGAGCCCAACATTTCAGCTGTTAAGAGAGGCAGTCGTTCAGCAAGTTTTGCTCCCCTCACCCATTTTGCCACCTTTCTTGCCACCGTTAAGTGAGTCACCGCAGCTGTATCACGGTGGTTCAGTGAATTTGGCTTCCCCGTCAGCAAGTCACAACCGTCGTAAGTATGAGTCAGTTGCCGAGCATTTGAATTTTGACCCCCGCGAATATAGGGATGCTGCCGCGGTTGTAAGTCGCTTATTTTCAGCGCCCTTGTAGCCTTGAGCGGTCACAAAATGAACCATCGTAATTCGAAGAGTACTTCTGACGGCTTTTTTAAAAAGCTACCATGGAAATTCCCAAATTGAGAAGAGATCAGCTAGCAGTCTGAGCTCCAGCTCGGATCTATTTTTCAAAGCCAATGGACATTGATTCAAATCCGATGACATGATCAATTCTGAGACAGCTATATGGCATTCTCCGTATGAGTTATAATCTCCCCTCCAGGGATTATTACCACCAAACTGCATTTTTCAAGCATGGGAAACAAAAATAAACAGAGAGAGAGAGAGAGAGAGAGAGAGAGAGAGAGAGAGAGAGAGAGAGAGAGAGAGAGAGAGAGAGAGTTTGGAATGGACTTCATTTTTCATAAAACTCTCCTCCTTGCAAACTCCAGATCCCCCCCAAAAATTAACTATTTGGCTGAAGCTGCCTTGAACTTTCTATACCGTGTTTCCCCGAAAATAAGACCTAGTCTTATATTAATTTTTTTAAAAAACAAATACATCAGTTAAATCAGGAATTGTTAAATTATCATTTACTTAAAAATAAAAGCGAGTTTCTAGTATTAGAGCAGATCATCTTCTAATAGGGAGTAAATCTTAAGCAGAGTTGTGCAAATGAGATAATTCACTGCCTCCCGATGAGAAAGACCTTTGGTCAAAAGATTTGGCTCCAGGGAACGCAACGTCATTCTTACGGATTTATAAATCTGCAGCATTCACAATCCTTTGGTGAGATTGCTACACTAACATGAAAGGCAGATATATATACAGTAGATTAAGTGGACGATTTAGTGTTTCACACCTTTATAATTGGATGCAATTTTGCAGGACTCTCTCTCTCTCTCTCTGTCAGAAAGTTCCTTCTCATTTCTAGATTGAATCTCTCTGTTGGCAATTTTGGCTTCATTGGCAGCCAGAAAAGCCAATGCAATCCTAAATTTCATTAACAAAGGGATACAATGAAGCGAGGTGCTAATACTATTCTATAAAGCCTTAGTAAGACCACATCTAGACGACAGTGTCCAGTTTTGGTCACCACACTATAAAAAAAGATGTTGAGACTCTAAAAAGAGTGCAGAGAAGAGCAACAAACATGATTAAGGGACTGGAGGCTCAAACATACAATGAATGGTTGCAGGAACTGGGCATGGCTAGTCTAGTGAAGAGAAGGACCAGAGGAGACAGGAGAGCAGTCTTCCAATATTTGAGGGGCTGCCACAGAGACGATGGGGTCAAGCTATTTTCCAAAGCCAGACAAGGAATGATGGATAGAAATGGATCAAGGAGAGATTCAACCTGGAAATAAGGAGGAATTTCCTGACAGTGAGAACAATCAACCGATGGAAGTCGCCTTCGGACGTTGTAGGAGCTTCATCCCTAGAAGCTTTCATGAAACTGGACTGCCATCTGTCAGAAATAGAACAGGGTCTCCTGCTTAAGCAGGGGGTTGGACTAGATGACCTCCAAGGTCCCTTCCAGCTCTGTTAATCTGTTATCTATCTGCATTGGAGGTTGATCTGCATTCTTAGGGTCACCTAAATAGTGCACATGGGTGCGGGCACTGATAAACTACCAAGTGGCCTCAACGACTCTCAGAAAGAGTACTAACAACCAGAGGACTGCAAGGAGTATATACATCCTTCCATTCCCTACCATTCAGCCAGAACAGAAGAAGCTTCTTGGACGAGAAGCAAAACGCCTTCAAGCAAAAACAAAGAAAGTTGCGTTGTGTTTTTGAAAAAGCCCCTTTGGGAGATATCACAGCTAGGTGTTTGTCAAGAAGCCCCCGTCGCTGCTGTCCTTTCCAATCCAGGGCTCTTTGCGTGGGCTATTTCCCCTTCCTTCTTGCCTCATTGCTGATTTGTGTTCTTTATTGGAGTTTCAGAAATCCATTCCAATTACAGAGCAATATTGCGCTTCCCAATCCAAACTCAAGATATGTGAGCCTTCAGAAAGTCAGGCATCCATCCATTCCTCCCTCCTCTCCCCCGCCCCCACGCACACACAAGTCCCATGCAGCGCACGAGATTTTACACCTCGAGCATTTCATAATAATCCCATTTCCTGAAGCTTTCGTTTAGCTCTCTTCAAATTAAATCCTAGCAATAAAAGAAAAATCAATGGCACTTCGGCAAGAAAAGAGAAGGGTTTTGTTTTTTTCTCTCTCTCCTCCTTCCCCTCCTTCTCTTTCGTTCTATTTGGTACCGTGGTGGTTTTTGTTTTTTTTTCTTCTTTCTTTTCTCGAAATGCTGTTTTCCTCCTCTGTCGATCGGAGACAGTTACAACAGGGTGATGGGAGATGCTATTATGTTTTCTTTCAAGGCAGACATGCTGGGAGGCTGCTGTTTTGACATCTCAACCGGCCCACCCCTACCCCACCCCCAAAACCATTGGCTCTGAATTGCACCTTGCAATTTTAGAAAGAGGCAGCCCCATTGATAAAAATTCACATCGGATTTAGGACGTAGAGCAGTGACGGCTAACCTTTTGGCCATCACGTGCCAAATGCAAAGGGGAGTGCGGGGTGGTTGCGCGCATGCGTGCCCATACCCATAATTCTATGTGGCCTGCCCCCCACACACACACATGCATGTGTAACCCCACCCTCCCCGTGCACCTCTGGCTTTCGGCATATGATGGCATGGAGGACCTGGTAGGCCCATTTTTTTTGCCCTCCCCAGGCTCCAGAGGCTTTCTAGGAGCCTGGGGAGGGCGAAAACAGCCTTCCTTCCCTCCCGGAGGCATTCTGGAGGCCGGAAATAGCCCATTTGCTGACTTCCGGTGGGCCCAGAAGGCCTGAAAAATCAGCTGGCCAGTGCACGCATCCATGCTGAAGCTGAGGTAGGGCAACGCTCGCGTGTGCACCAATATGGCTCTGCGTGCCACCTGTGGCATGCATGCCATACTTCGCAGACATAGAGTAATCAGTTGGAAGCAGGCGTGGGTTCTACTTACCTTTACTACTGGTTCGTATTGCGCCCCCACGCACATACCCTTCTGCACATGCGCAGATCAACTTTGATGACATCCAGGTCAGTGGGCTGAGCCTCCTGCCGATTCTACTACCGGTTCTATAGAACCGGACTGAACCAGGAGCAACCCATAACTACACTGTACCATTCTGGACAAATGAATGTCCAGGCTCTTCTTGAAAACCTCGAATGATAGGGCATCCATAACTTCTGGAGGCAATCTCTGGACCCATTGAGATAAACTACGTTTACACACCATTCAAAAGAGGCAATTTTTAAAAAAAAGCTACGAAGGAAACAGAAAGACCAGAACATGTCCTCTCCAGCAATCAACACCCAGATAGATAAGCAAGGGTTAACAACAGACAAACAATCGAGCGGAAAAGAGTACCCTAATTGAGGAACACCCAAGGAGAAGAACAATCAAACCGGAAACAAAACCCTAATCAAGGAACTACCAAGATAAAAACACACACCCAACACTCACAGGGAAAGCTGCTGTATATAAACTGGGAACAAACACCAACAATGCCCTGTTGGAAGAAATATCTTTCTGGATCCAGTTTCGAGTGGGGGGGAAAAACACTGGATTCATGGAAGTTGCTTGGAAAGAAGGATTATCGATGGCTTGAGTATTTGAGCAAAAAAAAAGAAAGAGCGGAGATGTTGAGAGTCCCTGGGTTTTATGCCCTCTGGTTGGGCTTTTGAATTTGAGCTTGTATTCTGATTGGTTGTCAGACTCATGCGGGGGCAACTCTGTCAGCTGTCCTGAGTCCCCAGCTTGGTTGAGCCTTGCTGGGTGATGCAATCTCCCCAGGTGCCGTGGGGTGAGTTCTGTTGCTAGATGGATAGAGGGCTAATCCTACTTTTGTTGGATCTTGGGTGAGGGCATTTGCTTATGAATAGACCTAGCTATCTCTTTATCTCTTAAGTGCTGACATCTGCTGTGGGCTATTTAGGAGGGTGGGGGTGGGTTCTACTTACCTTTACTACTAGTGCTCAATGGGGCCGTGTGCACTTCTGCGCATGCGCAGAAGCTTCCTGATAATTTCGGCGTCGGTAGGCGGGGCCTCCCGCCAGTTTTACTACGGGTTCTTACGAACTGGTCTGAACTGGGGGCAACCCACCACTGGTCTGTTTCCTGCCTAAAAAACATGTTTCTCCATTTCTCATCCAGGGAAATATAATATTCTGCCTTTTTAATATTTCCTAGAATATTTTCATTTTTCTAAATGAGGGTCAGGTGGGTGCTAACTTCCTTCGGTTCCTCGCATCAAACCTCCACCCCTCCAAAATCAAAACCCCTGGGCTGAATATAAGAAGAGGGTAGAAACCCAGAAGGAACAAAGCTTGCCTAGGCACGAACATCTGGCCGCACAAAACCTGAAGTGTGTTATATTTGTGGCACTTCTCGTCACTCTCCACCAGAGAGCTGTAGTGCCAGTTTATTGGGGGCAGGCGTGAAATTTGCTAGCGCATCAATCCAGCCACGTGCAATAGGACTCTCACAATGCGGACAAGGAAAACCCAACGAATTCCTCCAGAAGCCCCCTTTATCCTTTCCACCCCCACCCCCAAATTGCTCCAGAAAGAAAACACGTTTCCAAGGAAGGAACCTTCCGGAAAACACTAATCCACTCCTAATTGGATGAATTCATTAGGGCCCTTTTCCTTATTTGGGTGAGTCTCTTTCCTCCCCTTTCTCTTGAAGGCTCCCTTCCTTAGGGAGCTTAAAATGCACTGAAGAGGTTATTATAGCCTGTCCTTCGGGATAGTTAATACCGGAGTCCTGTTCACGTAGCAAATAATCTAATTCAAAGGGCCTTCTAATTAGCAAAGCAGCTACTCTTCTGGATAACCAAAAGGGGAAGAAGAGAAGAAAAAAGAGAGACGGGGACAAAGAGAGAGAGAGAGACAGACAGAGGCAGAGACAGACAGACACAGAGAGAGAGAGAAATAGAGACAGAGAGAGAGACAGAGAAAGAGAGAGACACAGAAAGAGAAACACACACACACAGAGAGACAGAGACAGAGAGAGAGAGAGAGACACAAAGGGAGAGACACAGAGAGAGACAGAGACAGAGAGAGAGACAGAGAGAGAGAGACAGAGGGAGAGACAGAGACGGAGAGAAACACACACAGAGAGAGAAAGACACACACACACACACACAGAGACAGAGAGAGAAATACACACACACAGAGAGACAGAGAGACAGAGAGAGAGACACACAAAGGGAGAGACAGAGAGAGAGAGAGAGAGAGAGAGACAGAGAAGCAGAGAGACAGAAGGAGAGACAGAGACGGAGAGACAGAGACAGAGAGAAACACACACAGAGAGAGAAAGACACACACACAGAGAGAGACAGAGACAGAGAGAGAAACACACAGAGAGAAAGAAAGACAGAGACACAGAGAGAGAGAGAGGGAGAGAGAGATACACACACAGAGATAGAGACAGACAGACAGAGACAGAGACAGAGAGAGACAAAGATAGAGACAGACAGAAAGAGACAGAAAGAGATAGAGATCTAAAAGAAAGGTTTATCTTGAGCTAGACCCAGCTGTCACAATGAAAAGGAGGGGGAAAAAATCTGAAGGAAACAAAAGCTGCAAAGCAGATAAAAAGCAATTACCCTGATTTTAATTGCAAACTCCTATTTATAGCTTTCCTCAATCACATTATACAACAGGCCACTCTGGTTGCTTCCCCCCCCCCCCGTTCCTCTAGCTCTTTCCTTAAGCCTGCACCCCAATTTTTTTTGGGGGGGGAGCAAAGCCATTTCAAATCACTAACTTCCCTGCTTGAAAACCAATTCCCTCCCCCTTTCGTATGGCGGAGACTATTCTGTATGTTTTGCTTTTTTTTTTAAAAAAAAAAAAAGAAGACATTAAGCCTCTTAATTAACAAATTAGCCATTCAATTAAGATAATTAGGGCTAATTATTTTCTTTTAATCTATCCCCAATTTTAGGACAATTAAGCGGAATGCCGGCAAGACGGATCGTATGGGGTCACACACACGCAATCAAGGGGGGGGGGGGGTTGGGGGAGAGGGAGGAAATAATAATAAACCCTTAACTTGAGCATCGTGAAATATCACGTTTATTGAAACGGAAGGGCGAAATGTTAGCCAGCCCTCTAGTTGTTGTTTTTTTTTTAATTTTATTTTTTATTGTATTTTTATTTGCGGCCCTGTCGTTTCCCAACACGAGGACCTTGCTCGTCTGTTCGCCCTACTTAGACGTCTGCAGCGATTCAAGGGGAAAGAACGGCATTAAATGCACAAATTCACACCCTCCTAAGAGGTCGAGCGGCTTTTGTCCTTCAGACCCCTGGAAACAGCCGCATTCTAGCATTCCGGCAAAGGATGCACGGATCAAGTATAAATTCAGTCCGTTTTACTGTCTGCATTAATAAGACGCTATTCCACTCTGTTGCTTTTTATAGCCAGCTCTTTTAAAAGAACTGCTTAATAAAAAACCTGAAACCACGTTGGTTCATGTGGAGCTTTGCACACAGCTTCTCTCCATTTGGGGA
Source organism: Coluber constrictor foxii (assembly GCA_038048745.1). Classification (NCBI taxonomy): domain Eukaryota; kingdom Metazoa; phylum Chordata; class Lepidosauria; order Squamata; family Colubridae; genus Coluber; species Coluber constrictor. The sequence continues at coordinate 12,360,144 of CM075968.1, forward strand.
TCCTTCCTTGGAAATTCCCTTATTTGTTTATTTATTAGTTCGATTTATATGCCGCCTTTCTCCGGAGACTCAGGGCGGCTTACAATGCGTTAAGCAAAAGCCTTCATACTTTTGTATACACCTGCTTAGTAGGGCTTTCGCCCCCCCCCCCAAGCGGTGTTCTTTTTTATACAAAGTCAGTTTATTGCCCCCACAATCCGGGTCCTCATTTTTCCTACCTCGGAAGGATGGAAGGCTGAGTCAACCTTGAGCCTGGTGAGATTTGAACTTGCAGGAATTGCAGGCAGCTGGCAGCTAAGTGCTACTTTAACAGCACTTAGTCCACTGCGCCACCAGGCTCATCAGCTTTTAATTTTTAAACAACACACCAGAGGTGGTATTTACCTGGTTCGAACCGGTTAGTGGAAACTGCAGATGGGCCTGTCCTATTTAGGCACATTTTTGAGTCTCGGCGCATTCATGGAAGGCCGGCATGCATGCAAATTGGGCATGCGTGTGCATGATGTGAGCATGCACGCACGGGGTGAACCAGTAGTAACATAATGTAAAACCCCGCTCCGACACACATGCATATATTAAAAAAATCAGGTTTCCATTGTATTGCCCTCTGTTAGACAAATTTTCCAGGAATGAGTTATTTCAATATCAACCTTTCCAAAAAGGAGGCGTCTTTTCCAGCTTCCAAAAAACATGTGTATTTTTTTTCGGGGTGGGGGAGGGATTTTCGATGTAGGGGTTTGAGGGATCGTCAGTGCTCTCTCTCTGAGCTTGCTAGTTTTTCTCGCAGACCTTTCGTTACCCAACTCGGTCACATCATCAGTGCGAGGAAAAGAGTGCCGTTTGTGGAGATTCTCAGTCATGGCTGTCCAAAAAGTTGCTTTTTCAACAGGCAGATGGACTTTGGTTGTTTTTTTTTTCCTCTTCCTTGAAGATGTTTCTCTTCTCATCCGAGAAGCTTCTTCAGTTCTGACTGAACGGCGGAGGAGGGAAGGA
>CM075968.1:12361336-12418836 GCA_038048745.1 Coluber constrictor foxii
GACCCTTGGTGCTCTCCGAACTTGGTTATTTTCTTGCTGACGTTTTATTACCCAGCTAGGTAACATCATCAGTGCTAGAGCTAGAGACGTTACCTGGTTTCTGTAATGAAATTTCTGCAAGAAAGCTCGGAGAGCACCCAGGACCCCTGAGTACTGCAAATATTCTCTTTCATTGGTGCCTACTATTTGATTAAAGGTAAAGGTAAAGGTTCCTCTCGCACATACGTGCTACTTGTTCCCGACTCTAGGGGGCAGTGCTTATCTCCATTTCAAAGCCGAAGAGCCAGCATTGTCTGAAGACATCTCCGTGGTCATGTGACAGGAATGACTCAACGCCAAAGGCGCACGGAACACTGTTCCCTTCCCACCAAAGGGGGTCCCTAATTTTCTACTTGCATTTTTTTTTTACATGCTTTCGAACTGCTAGGTTGGCAGAAGCTGGGACAAGTCATGGGAGCTCAACCCATTACGCGGCACTAGGGATTTGAACCGCTGAACTGCCGACCTTTCGATCGACAAGCTCAACGTCTTAACCACTGAGCCACCGTGGCCCGCTATCCGATTACCACACTTGAATTTGGAGTGGAGGTAGACACTGATGACTTTAATAAACGTTGGATTGGATTGGATTGGATCTTTCTGGAGATCTCAGACCCCCCGCGAGAAAGAACCACTACCACTATAAGCTACACTGCAATGCCCCACACACCATACCCTAGTTACAGTGTGGTCACTATCAAAGACGGAGAATGTTCCAAGGTTCTTGGTATCCTTTCTTGTTTGAATACTAAACTCCTTTCTGGAGCTATTCCACATTACTTTTTTTACACTGATCCACAGATCTAGAATGGCTCTCTCTCGTGGACAGAGGAGGATGAGAAAGCTTCAACCTCCTCATGAAATTACATCATCGTGTGGAAGGAGGTTGTGGCCTGCCGGTGGCCAGTGCAGGTGGCAGCAGAGTCGGACAGTAAGAAGGTTTGGGAGGAACTTGGGCCAATCCTGGGGGCTGGAGAAATCTCAGACGAGGCAGAGAGGGAGCTAGACAGCAGCGATGCAGAGGAACAGCTGGAGCCTGTTCCCAGTCTGTGCATGCACAGGGCTGCCAAAAGACAAGAACAACTCAGAAAGCAGGGTCGACTTGGGAGTAAAGCACACCTTGGAGGTGATTGGCCCCTCCCACAGGAAACAAAAGAGGAGTGAACAGTGAGTGGGCTTTTGCAGGAAACTATTCGTTTGTCCATTGACTCTGAGAGACTCTGTGCCAAGTTTGGCCTTTTGCCTCATTTGCCTCGTTTGGAAACAAGTTACGTGGCAGCTTGCCAAGCGAGATAAGGTCTGTGTTGATAACTATTCCTTTGAAAAACTGTTTGGACAAACCTTGCTGACTGTGAATGAACGTAATTCATAGTCATGTAAATAAAAGAGGTTTTGCCGGGATCAAGACTCTGCTTCCTGCAGTTTAAGGGAGCCTAGGTCAGAACAGGAAGGGAGAAAGAGGAATTGGCTATGGAAAATATTTCCCGCAAGTTCATCCAAAATCTTACAGAATTCTCCACAATGGAGCCTGAACTGTGGCCGAATACTTCCTACACAACCTTTGTGATGCATACATAAGGTTTGTGCTTCCAGGCAACTCTTCCTGACCTCTTCGCATCTCCCCCTATGCTCACACACCACAAATCATTTGTCAACCACAGCGGTTGGTCTGTCTGTCCCAAATAAGCCGGCATCTCCTCAATCTAACCAGAGTTGAACCGGCCTCCCATAAATTCTTCAAATTCAGCTCACACACACATGCAAACACACACAAATCAACTCACTGCCCATCTACGCCAAGAGCCCCCTGCCTCACCTTCCTAACCCTACTCGTTCTCTCCTCGCAACCCCCATCAACCTCTCCATACCTGCCTCTCTCCTTGGATAACCAGGTAATCATCGGTGGCTCTCAAAAGGTGAGCCATTAACGTGATGGATTTGATGGGGGTGGGGAGGTGGGGGAGAGCAAATGAAGTGAGAACTATGGATTCCTGTCCTTCCCATAACTTGGCCTTTCATTCTATCGTATCAATATCCTCCCAGGGCCTCATTACCCAGCCACAGAGTACAATGACAGCAAGGCCAGAGGGGCAGCCCCATATGCCCAATGCTCTCCGACCCTTCGTGGCGAAGTTCATCATCTCCCGGAAAACCCTGATCCTGTTTGAGAAGCAAAGAAAACAAGATTGATCTTAAGTTTGGCCAAAAAGAAAGAAAGAAAGAAAGAAAGAAGGAAGGAAGGAAGGAAGGAAGGAAGGAAGGAAGGAAGGAAGGAAGGAAGGAAGGAAGGAAGGAAGGAAGGAAGGAAGGAGAGACGGGGAGGGAGGGAGAGAAAGGAAGAGAAAGAAAAAAGAAGGAAGGAAGGAAGAGAGGGGAATGGAGGGAGAGGAAGGAAGGAAGAGAAAGAAAAAGAAAGAAAGAAAGAAAGATGGGGGAGGGAGAGGAAGGAAGGAAGAAGAGAGGGAGAGGAAGGAAGGAAGGAAGGAAGGAAGGAAGGAAGGAAGGAAGGAAGGAAGGAAGGAAGGAAGGAAAGAAGGAAGGAAGGATAACATCTACATTCTATTCTGACCTAGGCTTTCCCAGCAGCACGAAGCCAAGTCCTCGTCCTGATATACCCCTTTTATTTAATTTAAAGTGAATTCCTCTCCAGCAAAGTCTTTCAAGATCGTTCACAATTACCGACCTTTATCAGGCTTGGAGAGTAGCCAGGCCGATATCTTTCAGATGCCGCAATACTTGGCAAGAATGCAGGAATGAACTAATTGTCTCCTGCAAACTCCACTCCCCTTTCGCTCCTCTTTTATTCCCTCTGGAAGGGGCCATTCATCGTCCACCTGTGGCTTTACTCCTGAGTTGACCCTTGTTCTTTAGCTGTTCCCTTCGTCTGGCAACTCTGCGCATGTACACATTGGGAACAGGCTCCAGCTGTTCGTCTGCCCCACTGATGTCCAACTCCAAAGGCAGCTGATAACTGTCAGACGGCCCTGGCCCCCTCTCTGCCTCCGACGCAGAGCCCTCATCAGAGCCTTCCCCAGACTCCAGGACTGACCCAGGTTCCTCCCCAACCTCCTCACTGTCCGAATCTGGCGGGCCACAACACATTCACAAATAGAAAAGAGCAACGAGGAGAGCTATAATGGATGAAATCCAAGGACTAATTCAGCCAGGTTGGCTTGGTTTCTCTTGGAGTTTGGTCTAGTGGTTGAGGCACCAGGCTAGGAAGGCAAGAGATGGTGAGTTTGAGTCCTGCTTTAGGCATGAAAGCTGGTTGGTGGACTTTGGGGCCAATCACCAGGAGACAGGGAGTTCTAGACCTGCCTTAGGCGTATGAAAGCTGGTCCTAGGTATCAACCAAGTATCGTCTTAAAAATATACGATGTTCCAAATAGCGCCGTTTCTTGCAGTTCCGCTGGTGTCATTGCAGGAAGCTGCAATTTCTTGAAGTGTTTTGTGAAATTCTTGGACATGGTACCAAGTGCCCCGATGACAATGGGGATCACCGTGGCATGTTTCATCCATAGCCGTGTAGTTTCGATGGCCAGGTTGCGATATTTCATGATTTTTTTCCCAGTTCTTTTTCTTCAACTCTGGTGTCTCCTGGTACCACAATGTCAATAGCCTGTACTATTCGACAACCGTGATATCTGGGGTGTTGTGTTCCAAGGGACGATCCGTCTGTATTCGAAAGTCCCACAAGATCTTCACCTTCTCATTTTCTATAACTTTTTCCACTTTATGTTCCCATGACTTTTTGGATACAGGAAAGTTGTATTTTTTACATAATGACCAGTGGATTAATTTAACAATTCGGTCGTATCTAGCTTGCAACTCAGTCGTGTCTAGCTTTTATAATTATTACCGTATTTTCCGGCGTATAAGACGACCCTCCTCAGAGTCATTTAAGGCTCGTCAGAGCCTTATGGGCTGGTCTGCCTGGTTACAGGAGAATGAGACCCGGCGTATAAGACGACCCCCGACTTTTGAGAAGATTTTTGTGTGTTAGAAAGTAGTCTTATACGCAGGAAAATACAGTATTATTATTATTATTTAATCTGTAGTGAGATTCACAGCCTTTGAGGCTGGTTAATAGCTCAGCAGTTTGAGTCCTAACCAAGGACCTAGAAACTGTTAAGATATTATTATTATTATTATTATTATTATTATTATTATTATTATTATTATTATTATTATTATTATTATTATTATTATTATTATTATTATTATTCACGGATGTTCTGCGTATATGTAAAAGCACCACGCATGCACACATTCGCAGTTCTGAACCAGTAGCGAAGGTAAATGAAAATCACTACTGGTGTCTATATAATTTTTCCCAAACAAACGAACAAAAAATCGAGAGAGAGACAGACAGAAAAATTCACCGAGCCCTTCCCATTAAAACGTTTGCAATATCTAGGAGCGTCAAACTGGGCGAGGGAAGGGAGAAACGCTCTTAAAAATGGAAGTCAGGCCCGATGCAAACCCGATGAGTATTTTGTTCCCTCTTTCGAAGTCCGGGGGACGCGTTCCAGAGAGATCTGACCTTGAGACACCCTGTGTGGGGAGGGAGGGGTTTGGAAAAATTCGCATTCCACACGCAGACTTCCTGTCATTTCTGTGACCTTGGTTGAGAGCCATAAGCTTGTGTAGCCCCAGCTTTTCTTCTGGGCCATTTATCACCTCCCTCTACCCATGCCAGAGTCCTACTTTGAAATATTTGTTTGTGTAGTTAAAGCTTTTTTATATCTAGCCCAGCGAGGAGGACAAATTGCGATTTTATCCCGGGCGTTAGATGGTATCGCTCTCTCTTTCCCACACATACCACGCGTGCAGGACCCCATTAATAAAGATAAAAGCCAAAACTTCCATTAAATGCAATCTTAAGGCAGGCAAGGCAAGGCAGAGCCTGACTGAAAAATTCTCCTCTCTTCCCCCACTTTCCCAACCCCCCCCCTCCCCACAAGTTTACCGTCCAACTGTTGAAAGCAAAGTTACTTTGAAATTTTCTTTCGGGGAGGTTGTTCCTCCACAGAGAATCAAATGTCTAATTCACCTTCCTTTCTGAAACGCGACCCCCCCCCCCCACCGAAAGGTTAGCCAACATTGGTCTAAATGGCTGTGGTCTCTTAGAGAGGAGGGAGTGCGGGGAAGTTGTGTGTGCATGTGCCCACACCCATAATTCAATGCGCCCTGGCCCCCCATGCATGCATGCGCGACCCCCCTCTCCCAAGTGATGGCCCGGTGGGCCCGGTAGGCCTATTTTTTTGCCCTCCCCAGGCTCCAGAGGCTTTCTAGGAACCCTGGGAGGGTGAAAATGGTTTAATCATCGGCTAAAAGTCTTTCTTTTTCTTTTTCTTTTTCTTTTTACTTGCATCTACTGGAAAACTCTCCTTTTTTTTAAAAGCCACAAGTATGCAAATCCTCTGCAAATGTATGCTAATTACTTATTTTAATTACAATGTAAATAAGTAATTACTAGATAAGTTTCAAGTGTTTACATGGGCCCTGCGTGATTTAAAAACCTAACTTGTAGGAACTATTTTTTGAGGGGAGGGAAACATATAAATTTTCCTGTAATTTTCCCCCAGTTTAGAGGCCGCGACTAAAAACACAATTATCCCACACTTTTGTCTCTCTCTCTCTCATCGTCAGGAAATCCTGCCCTCTGTAATAGCAACGTTTATTACGGGCGAGTCCTAACTTTAATCATGTTCCCAAAGCTAGCAGCACTCTAAATTCACAGATTTATAGGAAAGGTTTTAAGCAGCGTTAAGATGGCTTGTAGGGTGCTGAGCTACCATCTTTATTTATTTCATGCGGTTGTATCAAATTTTCCAATCTGAAGCACTCCAGATAGCTTGTGCTGCAGCTGTAGCTACAGCGTCAAGGGGGAAAAGTGGGGGGGGGGGGTGAGAGAAAGGAGAAGGGTCTATTGTGATTTTTGTAGCAAGGGGAAGGGTGACGGGATGATGGTGGGTTTTTTTATTTTTTTTATTTTTTTGCCAAAAGCAACGTCCCACTCCTGAAAGAGATCTAAGGCTGAGGTATGGTCAGCACCACGGAGAGCTCCATAAACAGAGACGCTGCTAACTCCCTTTTCTAATGCTGTTCATTTATACAGATTCATTCAAATCAAGGGACCTCTCCCACCCACACTGACAGGGCAAGCAACTTGTATACAGACAGACAGCAAACTTCATTTCCTCCTAGCACTGATGATGTTCCCTAGTTGGGTCATGAAAGGTTTGCAAGAAAACAAGCAAGCTTGGAGAGGACCAAGGACTCCACAGTTCTTGTTGTCGTCGTCGTCGTCCTCCTCCTCCTCCTCCTCCTCCTTTATCCCTCCTCCTTCTATCCCTGTTGATGTTACCTAGTTGGGTCATGAAACGTCTGCAAGAAAACAAGCAAGCTTGGAGAACACCAAGGACTCCACAGTCTTCCTCCTCCTCCTCTATCCCCACTCCTCCTAGTCCTGTTGAAGTTACCTAGTTGGGTCATGAAGCGTTTGCAAGAAAAAAAGCAAGCTAAGAGAGCACCAAGGATCCCTCCTTCCCTTCTCAGTAGAAAAGCTATTCCCTTTTCTCCTTGCCTGTTGCCAACTGTGGGAGGCCACCAGAACCATCATTCACCTCCATTTCTTTTTGCTGTTAAAATGATCATTTGATAGAGTCAGTGGCTTTTCCCACTCACTATCAAGGGACAACACAATCAAGACTAGGCTAACAAAAGAAAGGAGTAGGGGGTGACATGATAGCAGTTTTCCAGTACTTGAGGGGCCATCACACAGAAGAGGGGGGTTGACTTATTCTCCCGAGCCCCAAAAGACAGGAAAAGATAGTGAAGGATGGAAACTTAAAAGAGACAGCTCCAACCTAGAATTAAGGAGAAATTTCATGCCAGTGAAAACAATTAATCAGCGTAATGGCTTCCTTCCAGAAGTTCTGCTCCCATTATTAGGGTTTTGAAGAAGAGACTGGACAGTCATTTGTGGTAGACGGTCTCCTACTTGAATAAGGGGTTAAACTCCCTTCTAACACATTGTGTTAATGGTTGTAAATTCAAATCCAGTCACTCGATGCCACCACAGCTTAACAATTGTGATTCCGGTGTGCGTGTGTTGAGGTCTACCTGTGCCAAAATTAGTAGCCGCTGTCCGTGATGCGAGGACTGGAGAGAAATCCTTGGAGACCACCCCGGGTGCATATTTGAGATGGCTTGTTCTTGGAATTGGGTGTCCCTGGTAATCTTCTCCTATCGATCCCTTTCTATTTATCCTTGCCTTTGTCTCTGCGAAGGATGTCGAGAAGGACAATGCAACCATCACCTCTGACGGAAGCCCAAACTGGCATGTTGCTTTAATGGTACCCAGGGCTCCACCTGGCCCCACCGTATCTGATCAAACCACCTCCATCAACTCTCAGGAATATGCTGGCAGTCCATTCAATTTTTTTTTTTTTAGTGAAAACGTCCACTTAATGAGCAGATCTAAATTCCTTGGCTCTCGATACACTTTTCAGCCCAAGTGTCATTATCCCCCGCACCCCACCCCTTACACACACACACACACACACACACACACACACACTGTCTCAAAGACAGCAGTTGTGTGGGCCATTTACAACCAGGAAGACACAAGGAGGGGGAAGAGGAGACATGGGGGTGGGGGGGGGGAGGGTTTGAGAAAAATCTATATATGGATTTTGTATTCCAGCTCATAGCATTCTCTGTTATGGCCACAGGTGTTGTTTGCCTCTAAATTTGCTATTAATTGTGTTTGTGCAATAATACAGATTCAGCAGGAAAGATGGAGAAGGAAGGGTTGGCACTTGAGTTCAAGGCACAAATATCGAAGATGAGGCTGTCACTTGCTCCCCAAAGTAAAATGCGAAAGGAGGGAAGCGGGGGCCAGACTTCCCTCCATTTATTTTATTTATTTCACAATTTCAACCTCTCTCTCTCTCTCTCTCTCTCTCTCTCTCTCTCTGGCACCCACTTATGTTTGTTGATTTGAAGCCTCCTCTTCAGTTAGAACTGAAGAATAGCAATAGCACTTAGACTTATATACCACTTTATAGTGCTTTACAGCTCTCTCCAAGCCCTCCCTTGACATGTGTGGAAGGAAGAGAAGAAGAGAGGAAGGAAGGAAGGAAGGAAGGAAGGAAGGAAGGAAGGAAGGAAGGAAGGAAGGAAGGAAGGAAGGAAGGAAGGAAGGAAGGAAGGAAGGAAGGAAATGAGAATATCAATAGCCCTTAGACTTATATACCACTTTACAGTGCTTTATGGCCCCCTCCAAGCCCTCTCTTGACATGTATGGAAGGAAGAGAGGAAGGAAGGGAGGGAGGGAGGGAGGGAGGGAGGGAGGAAGGAAGGAAGGAAGGAAGGAAGGAAGGAAGGAAGGAAGGAAGGAAGGAAGGAAATGAAATAGCAATCGCCCTTAGACTTATATACCACTTTACAGTGCTTTATAGCCCTCTCCAAGCCCTCTCTTGACATGTGAGGAAGGAAGAGAGGAAGGAAGGAAGGAAGGAAGGAAGGAAGGAAGGAAGGAAGGAAGGAAGGAAGGAAGGAAGGAAGGAAGGAAGGAAGGAAGGAAGGAAGTTAAGGAAGGAAGTTAAGGAAGGAAGGAAGGAAGGAAGGAAATGAGAATAGCAATAACCCTTAGACTTATATATCGCTTTACAGTGCTTTTACAGCCTTCTCTAAGCCATTTACAGAGTCAACTGGCTGCCTCAAGCGTGACATTTGAACTCCAGGCTGTTAGACACAGTCAGCCTGCCATATGGCATTCTAACCGCCATGGCTCGGATATAGATAGATAGATAGATGACTAGGTGGCTCAGTGGCTAAGACACTGAGCTTGTCGATCAGAAAGGTCGGCAGTTTGCCAGTTCAATTCCCTAGTACAGGTCTCCTCCGTGAGCAGAGGGTTGGACTAAATGACCTCCAAGGTCCCTTCCAACTCTGTTACTGTTAAAAAAAGATAGATAGATAGATGATGGATGGACGGACGGACGGACGGACGGACGGAAGGATAGAAGGGATATAGATAGATAGATAGATAGATAGATAGATAGATAGATAGATAGACAGACAGACAGACAGACAGATAGAAGGATAGAAGGGAGGGATAGATAGATGATAGATAGATAGATAGATAGATAGATAGATAGATGATAGATAGATAGATAGATAGATAGATAGATAGATGATGGACGGAAGGATAGAAGTGATATAGATAGATAGATAGATAGATAGATAGATAGATAGATAGATAGATAGATAGATAGATAGATAGATAGTTGGATGGATAGATGGATGGACAGGCAGGCAGGCAGGCAGGCAGATATAGAAATAGAAATAGCAAGAGGCACATTCTGTAACCACTTAGAGAGGGCTGCAAAACGCTATGAAGTGGTATACAAGTCTAACTGTTATTGCTATTTACAGGAGTCCTTGCTGCTCTTTGAACTTGCTTGTTTTCTTGCTAGCATTGATGTTACCTACCTACCCCACAGTCCTCCTCTTCACTCCACAAACCCCACTCCCTCTAGCACTGATGATGTTCCCTAGTTGGGCCATGAGACGTCTGCAAGAAAAGCTCAGAAAGCACCCTCATTTCAATCCTGAGCTACAAATACTTCTCTTTTATGGATGCCTCTTGTAGATAATTAAAGCATTCATCCCGGAAAATGACTTCACACAGATCCTAAAATGAGTCTCGGCTCTTTGGGAGTGCCGCACTCATCCACCCTGGCAGGGTTGTTGAGTTGTTGGAAGTTGTGGGCTCCTGTCCCGTAGCCAAGTTCATCCAAGCAACAAGCAAAGCTTCTATTGATTTAATACCCTGGGGTGATATCACCAGAAGAATGAATGCACATTGGCAAAACAGCGGTTCTGCCAACAGAATGTGATAATGTGACTATAGAATAACACACATACGAGAATGAAATTCTAATCCCTGCCTCTCCTGGGAAAAATTTTACAGTTACTGCCTGGAAATTCAGCTGGCACTTCTTAATTACTTTTTTGTTGTTGTTTTACCCTAATTTTTTCCCCTCCGTTTCTGTAGAATCTGCTAAATTCAGCTGGAAAGGCCTCTTTGTCACAAACTCATAAGTGGCGGCCCGGCATAAATCAAACGTCTAAAGGCCCACTTCTCCGAGTGCTTCAGTTAATAAATGTGCATAAAACTAAATAGAAAAATCAATGTTTTGTTAATATTGGTTCGCTTTACACATTCGCACCCGTTTCAAATTTATAGCTGCTTTTTGGTGGAGTGGAAGCAATTTTGGGATGGAAGAGAGAGAGAGAGAGAGAGAGAGACAGACACAGACACAGAGAAAGAGAGAAAGAGAGAGACACACAGAGAGACAGAGAGAGAGAGAAAGAGACAGAGACAGAGACAGAGAGAGACAGAGACAGAGAGAGACACAGAGAAAGAGAAAAAGAGAGAGAGAGAAAGAGAGGGAGAGAGAGGGACAGAGACAGAGAGACAGAAAGACAGAGAGAGAGACAGAAAGACAGAGAGACAGAAACAGAAAGACAGAGAGAGACAGACAGACAGAGACAGAGAGAGAAAGACAGAGAGACGAGAGAGAAAGAGACAGAGATAGACAGTGAAAGAGAGAGAGAGAAAGAGAGGGGGGACAGAGAGAGAGAGAGAGAGAGAGAGAGAGACAGAAAGACAGAGAGAGAGAGAGAGAGAGAGAGACAGAGAGACAGAGACAGAGAAAGAGACAGACAGAGACAGACAGTGTGAGTGTGTGTGTGTGTGTTTGTGAGAGAGAGAGAGACAGAGAAAGAGAAAGGCAGAGAAAGAGACAGAGATAGACTGTGTGTGTGTGTGAGAGAGAGAGAGAGAGAGAGAGGGAGAGAGAGAGAGAGAGAGAAGGAGGGAGGAATTGAAGTCCATTAACGTGGTTATTAATGATGAACTTCATGAATTCAGAACGTTGATTTATAACTCAGTTTAAAATTGAACTTTCCTGAGAGTTTTCCCAAGCAGGCGCTTCAACTACATACAAACTGGAACGTTGTAGGTTTATACCCAGAGGTTTAAACGCCAACAGGGAGCCAATCTGAGGTAATGGTTAAGGTGTCAAGCTAGAAACCGAGAGACTGTGAAATCCTAGTTCAGTTCTGACTGAGCTGAACGGCAACCGAAAGGGGTTAGAACCGAAGAAGCTTCTTGGATGAGAAGTGAACTGTCTTCAAGAAAAAAAAAAGCAAAAACAAAGAAATCCCAGCTGCCTTTTCAAAAAGCACCTTTGGGGCAACGGAAGAAAAAAAAAATAAAATAAAACCCCATAATCTCAGATCTTCTGCTTTTTCTTGTGTGGCATGGCGCCCCGCTCCCTGTTTCATTAACAAGGGAAGGGGGTGTTATTATGATCATTCTTGTATGAAAGGGAGGTCTGTGTGTGGAGGGGGAGAGGATTATATACCCCCGTAGAGACACTGAACTTCCTAGACCCATGATGGCGAACCTATGGCAAGGGTGCCACAGCTGAGCCATATTGGTGGGCACGCGAGCTCAGCTCCGGCACGCATGCGTGCACCAGCCAGCTGATTTTCAGGCCTTCTAGGCCCACCAGAAGTCAGGAAACACACTGTTTCTGGCCTTCAGAGGGCCTCTTGGGGGAGGGGCGGGAAAGGCCGTTTTTGCCCTCCCCAGGCTCGTAGTAAGGCTCTGGAGCCTCGAGAGAGCAAAGAACGAGCCTACCAGGCCCACGTGCCAAAAACGGGAGGAACACCGGGGAGGGGGGGCAGGGCGCATAGAATTATGGATGTGGGCACGCATGCGTGTGACCCCCACCGTGCTCCCCCCCCCAGCTTTTGGCACGTGATGGCAAAAAGGTTAGCCATCATTGTCCTAGACCTTTCCGGCTTGATTAATATAGCTGTAACATCATTTTGCTCAGTAAATAGCAGAAACTTTGCAATCTGGAGATTGCGGTGGAAGCCCCCCCCGCCCCCGAGGTCAAATGGCTTTGCTCCTGATGAATATGTAGCAGAGCATGGCGAGCGATCGATTCCATGGGGGGGGGGGGAAGACAGAAAGGGGGGAGGGAGGGATAGAGGTCAGGAAGCAGAGGACGGTGTCAGAGAAGGCCATAGCCAGAGCGAAGCTAGACTTCTGGGAAAAGGTGAGGAGAGCTCATCTATTCAAACCTTGGCCAAACTGGTTTAATTTCTAGACGGAGAAGATTTCAACTCCTAGAATCTCCCCAGCCGGATCGGTGGGTGTTGGGAAGAATAGGAGATGGAAGTCTCTACCTGCTAGTTGAGGGATTGTCGCAGGGGTGAAATGCTACCGATTCAGACCGATTTGCCCGAACCGGTAGTAATAAAAGTGACCGGTTTGAACGAACCGGTATTTCCAACGATCAGCTGTGCCGGGCGATTTATATTCGCTAGAAAGCAGGAAATCCACGTGGCACAACTGTCCCCACCCCCTCGCTGTTCTACTTACCTTAGAAAAGGCTTCTTAAGCCTCCTTTTTCAGTGCTGCACACGCGCAGCAAACCAGTAGCAGATTTCGGACCATTTCACCACTGGATTGTCGGCTCCCAGGAATTTGCACCCAACAAGGCTGAATCAGTGGTGGGTTTCAAATATTTTTACTACCGGTTCTGTGGGTAGTGCCTTGGTGGGCATGGCATGACATGGCATGGCTTGGTGGGTGTGGCTTGGTAGTCATGGCAGGGGAAGGATATTGTAAAATTCCCATTCCCACCCCACTCCAGGGGAAGGATAACTGCAAAATCCCCATTCCCACCCCACTCTGGGGCCAGCCAGAGGTGGTATTTGCTGGTTCTCCAAACAGATTTTGCAGTATCCTTCCCCTTGGAGTGGGGTGGGAATGGGGATTTTGCAATGTCCTTCCCCCCTGGAGTGGGGATTTTGCAGTATCCTTCCCCCCTGGAGTGGGGATTTTGCAGTATCCTTCCCCTCTGGAGTGGGGAGTGAATGGGGATTTTGCAGTATCCTTCCCCCTGGAGTGGGGAGTGAATGGGGATTTTGCAGTATCCTTCCCCCTGGAGTGGGGAGTGAATGGGGATTTTGCAGTATCCTTCCCCTCTGGAGTGGGGAGTGAATGGGGATTTTGCAGTATCCTTCCCCCTGGAGTGGGGTGGAAATGGGGATTTTGCAGTATCCTTCCCCTGCCTTGACCCCCAAGCCACGCCTACTAAGCCACGCTTACAAAACCACACCCAGAGAACCAGTAGGTAAAAATTTTGAATTTCACCCCTAAATCCACCTCCAGGCCTCTGCCTCTCCTTCCCCTACGTCTAGTCTCACTACAACCACCCTCTAGATGTTGCGAATTGCAAGGACCATAAGCCCCAGCCTACACCGTCCAGAAATTCTGAGAGCGATACTGCCATATACCTCTCTCTGGTTGCAACCCCTATGAATGACGCAGGGATGTCATTTCGTAGGAGAAAATATACAGTCAGGATTTTTCCCCCATTCCCTTCTCTTCCTGCTTATAATGGGGATTAGAAAGTCACCGTTGGTGGGAACAATATATCTAGGTGGCACCACCATTATCACTTGATATGAAGCATTTTAACTTCATGCAAAGGTTTATCTCACCAAGTTAGCATCTCGCTTGGAGTATTAGGTCAGCAAATAGTCGGGAGAAGTATCTCATCCATCACAAGACGGACTTAAAATCAATGGCTCTTTTCATGCCCTCTTGTATCAGGAAAGAGCGCGAGGCTTTAATGAACTCAAAAAGTCAGACCGGTGTGGGATGCAACACTAAAAGATCCAATCTGGATCAATCTCCGGGTTTACTCTTTGGTTCTTTCGGATCCGTGCTGGAGTCCATCTTCAAGGGCACCTCCGTCTACTGGGATAGGTGCTTTTGAGAGAAGACTAAAACAGATGATGAACAGTTGCAGGAACTGGGCATGGCTATTCTAGTGAACAGAAGGACCAGGGGAGAGAGGATAGCATCTTCCAATATTTGAGGGGTTGCCAGAGAGAGGAGTTGGGGTCAAGCTATTCTCCAAAGCACCTGAAGGCCAGACAAGGAATAATGAATGGAAACTGACCAAGGAGAGATTCAACCTAGAAATGAGGAGGAACTTTCTGACAGTTATTAAAACAAATACTCTTTCTGTTGCATTGGGTTTCGCATTTCTGCTCTCCCGGTCCTACAAATCGTCAATCCCCATCCTAAAATCGTGCAGATTGTGTTGAAATCCTCTACTGTTTGCCATCGAAAACTGTGCAGTGTGTGCAAAACGCACGCTGCATATAAAAAAAAAGGAAGTGTAAGAAGGTAAGTAGAACAGCGCAGGGGGAACAGCTGTGCCACGCGATTAAGATTCCTGTTTTCCTGCTTTCTAGGGGATCGAAATCACGCGGCACAGCTGATCGTCGGAAATACCGTTTTGGACAAACCAGTAGCTTTTTTTAAACTACCGGTTCAGACATTTCACCCCTGAAATTGTGCAATCCTTTGGCACAGAATGAAAACAACTCCTGGTTGTCGGTTTGCACGTTTCTGTCACCTCTGCTCTCTAGAGAAATATTAAATGTCTGCATGGGGGAGGAGGAGGGGGAGAGAGAGAGGGGTGGAATTCATTTCATAAACACTCGGCTTCGAGCGGGAAGAGAGTGTATGTCCGATATTTATTAGCCAATTATCGTCGGAATAAAAATTGAAATGCCCCAATCATCCACAATATGGTTTTCAGATCAATATGCTTCCTCCACCCTGACCTCTAGCCACCATCTAATCGTAAATTGCAAAAGAGGTGAGCAAACGTCCGTTTTATTAATGGCACACTTTCCTTAAATTTTATCCAGCGGGATTAAAAAGAGGAGATTTTGATACCGAAAGAACCAAATCGGAATCTCTTCCCGCGGTCCCAGAGCCTAATTATCCCTGGTTTGGTCAACGTGATGTTAGCAGAAGATATTCACAACAACCTCAACACACGGAATGCAAAAATGCAACCCTGGGTTTAGAGTCCTTGGTGTGGTGGTCTCTGATCTTAGTGGTTTTCTCACGGACGTTTTATTACCCAACTTGGTAACATCACCCATGCTAGGAGGAACTGTGCCTAAACTAAGAGCAAACCCCTCTGCTTTCTAGCATGGATGATGTTGCCAAGTTGGATAATGAAACATCTGCAAGAAACTCTCCAAACTCAAGAGAGTGCCAAGGACATCACAGCCATCCCCTTTCATCCTCCTTTTCCACTCTGCAAACCCCACTCCCTCTAACACTGATGATGTTACCTAGTTGGGTAATGAAACAAGAGGGAGGGAAAGGGGAGAGACAGAGAGACAGAGAGAGAGAGAGAGAGAGACAGAGACAGAGACAGAGATAGAGAGACAGAGACAGAGAGAGACACAGAGAAAGAGAGAGAGAGAGAGAGAGAGAGAGAGAGAGAGAGAGAGAGAGAGAGAGAGAGAGAGAGGAAAGAAAGAAAGAAAGAAAGAAAGAAAGAAAGAAAGAAAGAAAGAAAGAAAGAAAGAAAGAAAGAAAGAAAGAAAGAGAAAGAAAGAATTGGAGAGCACCAAATTGCAGACGTCTGTCTGCATTCTCCTTGGATTTCCGTTGTCATCCTTCAATTTTCTAGGAAAACCCACTGGCGTCTTTTATGTTGGGGATCATACCCATCATATTATGGAAATGTTCTTGTTTTACCCTCCTCTTAAATCTCAGTGGACGCAGTGGCTCAGTGGCGAAGACGCTGAGCTTGTCGATCGAAAGGTCGGCAGTTCAGCGGTTCGAATCCCTAGTGCCACATCATGGGGTGAGCTCCCGTGACTTGTCCCAGCTTCTGCCAACCTAGCAGTTCGAAAGCACGTAAAGGAAATGCAAGTAGAAAAATAGGGATCCTCTTTGGTGGGAAGGGAACAGCGTTCCGTGCGCCTTTGGCGTTGAGTCACGCCGGCCACGTGACCACGGAGACGTCTTCGGACAGCGCTGGCTCTTCGGCTTTGAAACGGAGATGAGCACCGCCCCCTAGAGTCAGGAATGACTAGCACATATGTGCGAGGGGAATCTTTACCTTTACCTTTAAATCTCAGGTTGCTGAATTTGTCAGCAGCTTCCCACCTCCCATACTTGGGTGCAAACACACCCAAGCTACGTAATCCCAAGGAGAGAAGGAAAAACAGGTTCACCTTTTCAATTCTACAAGAGTTTACACTTGACTTCCTTCTTCTACGTTAGACACCCACCCCGAAATTGGGGGGTGGGATGGGGGAATAATAGATGGAAAAATATGCCCGTAAGTGACCCTGGAGGTTGAGGAGAGGGGCAATGAGGGAGATCTATCCATGAGTAAATTACCAACCTGGGACAGTTCGTACTACACTGCAACTAGCCCTTCAAGTAGGCAAGGAGGAAAGGGTTGAGTTGATGAGTTTTTATTGATTTGCCATCACTCCCAGCTTGGGCATTTTCTGGTCTATTATACCAGCGTCACTGTGTATTCCCTTTGCAATGCTAAAAAGGAAATATGGACGAGCTGACCTTGGCAATACGGAGATAATGAAATTCTCCGAAAGAGACTTCCAAGTGGAGGAGAAGGAGGACATCAGCCAACTCGGAGCTTCACCTTGTTAGCCAGGAACAGCCTTGCAACAGATATTTAGACTGACCGAGGCAGTTTGGCTTAGTGGTTAAGGGCACCGGGCTGGGAAGCAACAGACAGTGAATTGGCTCTAACGGGCCAGCTCGACCATTAGGTGGCACAGTGGTTAGAGTGCAACACTTCAGGCTCCTTCTGCTGACTGCCGGCTGCCTGCAATTTGGCAGTTCGAATCTTACCAGGCTCAAGGTTGACTCAGCCTTCCATCCTTTTGAGGTGGATAAAACGAGGACCCAGATTGTTGGGGGCAAGAGGCTGACTCTATAAACCGCTTAGAGAGGGCTGTCAAAGCACTATGAAGCAGTATATAAGTCTAAGCACTATTGCCCTTCCTTCCTTCCTTCCTTCCTTCCTTCCTTCCTTCCTTCCTTCCTTCCTTCCTTCCTTCCTTCCTTCCTTCCTTCCTTCCTTCCTTCTTTCCACCCTCCCCTCCCTTCTTTTCTTCCTTCCTTGTTGGGGGGCAGGAGGCTAACTCTGTAAACCGCTTAGAGAGGGCTGGAAAGCGCTGTGAAGTGGTATATAAGTCTAAGGGCTAAGTGTTATTGCTAAGCCCCATAGAACGTAACGTTACTTTCTGGAGAGTAGGCAGGTGTCAGATAAGGCAGTAAAAGCCACGTTTTGGTCTTCTGGGATTTGAGAAGGAAGTGATTAAGTCAGTAACAATAGTGTTAAATCAGCCCCAAAGTCTAAAGTGTAATGTCAGAGCTTTGCGCTGTTAATACCTTTATTATGGGCTCAAATGTATTCATGATATTAAAGATCTCTCTCTCTCCCTCCCTCTCTCTCTCTTTCTCTCTCCTGCCCTGGTGTCACATTTTAGATATAGAGCAGATAAATGATACATCACCAGAAGAGATCTACAAAAACCATTAGTAACCGTGACATTTTGACGTCAGATTTTTAAAAATTCCTAAGTAATCTTTTTGATTTATGAAATGGTGTCCAGGTTCATCGAGAATGATCCCAGATTTATCACAGCCTGGTTAGAATTATTAATGATTTTCAATTTGTAAATCCAATGCCAGCATGTCCAAGAAGGCTGGAAAGAAATCAGAGGTAGCTTGACAAGAAGGAGGGGGTTTCCCCCCTTTCTTCTGTCTTTTTTTGTCAATTCATAGTGCGCGAGTCGGAGAGAAATAGAGAGATATTCTCTTCAAGTCTTAAGCCAAGCTTCCTCCTCCTCCCAGCCCAGCCAAAACCTTCACGCCAAAAACATCAAGTGTGGAAGCTTCTAAACCCATGTCTCAAAGGCACTTTAGATAGCAATAACAATAGCGCTTAGACTTATATACTGCTTCACAGTGCTTTTACAGCCCTCTCTAAGTGGTTTACAGAGTCACCCTCTTGCCCTCAACAATCTGGGTCCTCATTTTATCCACCTCAGAAGGACAGAAGGCTAAGTCGACCTTGAGCTGAAGTGATTTTAGAAGAAGGTAGAACATTTCTGCGTAAACTAAGAAGGACCCAAGAGACCTAACAAGAACCGAAGAAGAACCTGACAAGAACCCAAGAAGAACTTCCTAAGAACCCAAGAAGACCTAACAGGAACCCAAGAAGAGCCTGATAAGAACCCAGGAAGAACCTTAGAAGAACTCAAGAAGAACTTCATAAGAACTCAAGTAGAACCTAACAAGAACTTAAGAAGAACCTGACAAGAACCCAGGAAGAATCTAAGAAGAACTGAAGAAGACGTAACAGGAACCAAAGAAGAACCTGACAAGAACCCAAGAAGAACCTAAGAAGAACTTCTTAAGAACTCAAGTAGAACCTAACAAGAACCCAAGAAGAACCTGACAAGAACCGAAGAAGAACCTAAGAAGAACCCAAGAAGAACTTCATAAAAACTCAAGTAGAACCTAAGAAGAACCCAAGAAGAACCTGACAAGAACCCAGGAAGAACCTAAGAAGAACTCAAGAAGAACCCAAGAAGACTTCTGTTGGATCAGACCATCAATTATTATGCTAAAAATAATTTGACTTGATTTCCAAGTCAACTAAGCTAACTTGGGACTTGGAACATGTCTCCATTAGCACCCACTTGGTGTCTCCCCAAACAACCTTCAGCATCCCAATTCACCGTGAAGGCATCCCAGAGAGGCACACCTCATGAAAAACAAACCAGAGAGGATTTTAAAAGAAAAAATACCCATCCTTTGCTTCTTTGAGATTCCTCCATTAATCGTCAGGTAAGACCAATAATTATGGACTTTCGTGAATGGCTTTTTCCCAATGTTTCTAATCTATCATATTTGATCCATTATTCAAGCTCTATCAAACCAGAGCCGGCAAGGCGATTTTGGACATCTGTCACCAGGCTGTCAATATTAATGCCTTTCCAATTAAGCGGCATTATAATGGCAGCCTAACGAGGAACCATGACAGACCACTCTTACCATGCACAGGAAAAACCCTTGAAGATCTCCCTCCATTAATTTATGGCCAGCAGGGGCCTATGAAATCAAAACCAGACAGCTAGGCATGTTACAAGTGGCCTACAGAGTCAGCCTCTCGCCCCCAACAATCTGGATCCTCATTTTACCCACCTCGGAAAGATGGAAGGCTGAGTCGACCTTGAGCCGAGGTGATTTTAGAAGAAGGTAGAACATTTCTGCGTAAACTAAGAAGGACCCAAGAGACCTAACAAGAATCCAAGAAGAACCTGACAAGAACCCAAGAAGAACCTAAGAAGAACCCAAGAAGACTTAACAGGAACCAAAGATGAACCTGACAAGAACCCAAGAAGAACCTAAGAAGAACCCAAGAAGACTTAACAGGAACCAAAGATGAACCTGACAAGAACCCAAGAAGAACCTAAGAAGAACCCAAGAAGAACTTCAGAAGAACCCAAGAAGACCGAACAAGAACCCAAGAACCATGCACAGGAAAAACCCTTGAAGATCTCCCTCCATTAATTTATGGCCAGCAGAGCCTATGAAATCAAAACCAGACAGCAAGGCATGTTACAAGTGGCCGAAGTATAATGCCTTTTCATTTTCTTTCCTTGCTATAGTTAAGCCCCCATCCTTCCCCCAAATTTACTATTCTCTGCTGACATAGTCATTTTCATGAGAATCCTTCAAACTCTCTTCATCTGGAAGTTACTGATCTTGGTTGTTGTTGTTTTTTACCATCTATCATCTATCTATCTATCTATCTATCTATCTATCTATCTATCTATCTATCTATCTATCTATCTATCTATCTATCTATTATCTATCTATCTATCTATCTATCTATCTATCTATCTATCTATCTATCTATCTATCTATCTATCTATCTATCTATATCTATCTTCCATCCATCATCCATTCTATCATCTATCTATCTATCTATCTATCTATCTATCTATCTATCTATCTATCTATCTATCTATCTATCTATCTATCTATCTATCTATCTATCTATCTTCCATCCATCATCCATTCTATTATCTATCTATCTATCTATCTATCATCTACCATCTATTATCTATCCATCTATCTTCCATCCATCATGGAAGCAGCAAGGACTCCTGTAAATAGCAATAACAGTTAGACTTGTATACCACTTCATAGCGCTTTGCAGTCCTCTCTGAGTGGTTACAGAATGTGCCTCTTGCTATTTCTATATCTGCCTGCCTGCCTACTCATCCATCTCTCTCTCTCTCTCTCTCTCTCTCTCTCTCTCTCTCTCTATCTATCTATCTATCTATCTATCATCTACCATCTATTATCTATCCATCCATCTATCTATCTATCTTCCATCCATCATCCATCCATTCTATCTCTATCTATCTATCTATCTATCTATCTATCTATCTATCTATCTATCTATCTATCTATCTATCTATCTATCTATCTATCTATCTATCTATCTAATTTCTCTCTCTTTCTTTCTCTCTCCACACACACAGATACATATATGATGTTGCCACTTATCCATAAAGCTTGACTCCAACACCTCTGTGTTCGAAAGGAATACCCCCTGAACCTACAAAATCACCTTCCTCGTTCCCCCTGAAATAATGCGAATGGTTAAGAGCCTAATCCATTTTGCAGAGATATGCAGATTTATGTGACTCGCACAGGGGGTGAAGAATGGGGAATTAATTCATTTAAAATATTGATATTCCCCCTTTTCTGGCTGATGATAAGCCCTTCAAGGCATGGGGGGGGAAAGAAGTGAAAATTAATACATAATGGCTTATAATGAGGTTCTTGAAAAGGCTATGGCAATTTAGAAAGTTTCGGGTGGTGGGGGGAGGAGTGAAGGCAGGAGGATAGATAGCCACTTTGTCCTGGATTTGGTGATGTGACCAGATTGAAATCTGTCCTTTGACATTTCAATGGTGGAATAACTCGACAGCAAACTAGCTATGGGCAAAGAACATCAGATGCTTCCATCCTTGGTGGTTGGACCGTTGGTTGAATCTACAAAATCTGTCCTTCTTAGCAGGGAAAGATGATGGAGGAAGGAGAAAAGAACCCGGCTGAGAAACTTCCTCCAGCTTTGGATGCTGTTACTTTGCTCAAGAAAGACGCGGTAGCTCAGTAGCTAAGACGCTGAGCTCGTCGATCGAAAGTGTCGGCAGTTCAGCGGTTCGAATCCCTAGCGCCCCGTAACGGGGTGAGCTCCCGTTTACTTGTCCCAGCTTCTGCCAACCTAGCAGTTCGAAAGCAAGTAAAAAATGCAAGTAGAAAAATAGGTACCACCTTACCACCTTTGCTGGGAAGATAACAGCGTTTCGTGCGCCTTTGGCGTTGAGTCATGCCGGCCACCTGACCACGGAGACGTCTTCGGACAACGCTGGCTCTTCAGCTTTGAAACGGAGATGAGCACCGCCCCCTGGAGTTGGGAACAATTAGCACGTATGTGTGAGTAACATTACCTTACTTTTCTCATAAAGGTGGAGGACGCAGCGTTCCCCATTCTTCACCCCTTGCGCAGGTCACATAAAGCCACAGATCTGAGAGAGAAAGCGATCAAGTAATCAGCTAGCGTTGTTTCGTCAGCGAGCAAGGAGCCGAGTTCTGGGAAAACGACAAGAGAGGGTTGCCAAGGAACCACTTTTTATAATGAGGTTGAGACGAGGGGTCGGGTAGCAAGCCAGGCATTGGAGGCGAAGGACTCGTATTGCTAGCTTAGAAAGGGATGCGTGACCTGAGCTGTTATTAACTCTTGGTCTCCATCAAGGGGCTTAATTATTTGCCCCCAATGCGTCATCAAACTAGAGGAAGCAACAGCCTCCCATGAATTCATGGAAGGCCACCAGAATGCTAAACTGTTGTCCGGAACATCAGCTGTTTTAAGACCTGATGGAATGGAGATCAAATGCTATGAAGGTGTAGGAAGAAATATCCTTCTGGGTTCAGCTCCAAGTGGGGAAAAAGACACTGGAAACATGGAGACTGCTTGGAAAGATGGTTTAATGGTGGACAGAATCACATGGCTTGAGTTCCCAAATAGAAAAGGGGACGAGACGCAGTGAGTCCCAGGGTTTTATGCCCTCTCTGGCTTTGAACTTCCTAGGGCCCCGAAAGATTTTTGTGCTGCATTGTGAGAGACTTATATAGGACTTATATTATGTGGCTTGCTGCCGGAATGAAAAGATGGAGAAAAAAAAAGATGGAGAAAAAAACCCCAGAAAGTAGTGAATGTGATTTCACTCGATTGTGGTTCCAGAAAAATCTTGGTTATGTAGGAAAAAACCTGGCTTAAAGGAAAAACACACATTAAACTTACAAAAAGTAAGAAAATAGACACACACACACACACATATATATATTCTTAGGGCAAAATGTTAAGGGCAAAGCCATCTGCAGCGGCCTTCAGAAAAGACCCATCACCTTTCAGACTTCACAATCTTTTTCATGCATTATTACATCACATAAGGAGCTAATTGTCCATTTGCACTCTTCTTCATCTCTCTCTCTCTCCCCGCTTCTTGTCCAGTTCCTTCCCATCACCCCCCCCCCAAACCCCCTCCAACCTTTCTTTCTGTCTCCGCAAGACCGACAGGTCTGTTTCAGAAACTCTCTCTCTCTCTGCTTTTTTGCAAATTGCTCCCACATTATACATTCCATTTAATCCCTTCCTTCTGACTGGCTATTTTCCTCCTTGAAAGCTTGAGTGTCAGGTACTTAGAAACAGCAATGGCACAGCTGGAGGGAAAAAAAGGAGGGCGTTTTATTAGAAGAACTCCAGGCAGGCAATGCCCGCTGAACTAGAGATGAGGTTGGGGTACTACTACAATAATCACTTAGCGAAGAGAATCGACGTCGGGGAGTCCTGCTTTACAAACATTAATATTGCTGGCCTGGTTCTGCATTGTGGTCATTCCCAAATTTTAGAAGAGGCACTTATGGGGAATTTCTTCTAAAAGAGGGGCCCACTAACAAATATATTCTCTGGTATGTGGGGTCCTTGGTACCCTCTGAACTTGGTTGTTTTCTTGCAGGCGTCTCATTACCAAACTAGGCAACATCATCAGTGCTAGAAGGAGGGAGGAGGAGGAGGAGAGGAGGAGGAGGAGAGGGAGAGGGAGAGGAAGAGGAGGAGAAAAGAAGAAGAAGAGGAGGAGGAGGAGGAGAGGAGGAGGGAAGAGAAGAGGAGTTTAGTTTAGTTTTAGTTTTATTGGATTTATATACTGCCCTACTCCCGAAGGACTCAGGGCGGTGTACAGCCAACAATAAAAATACATAATTACAAAATTTAAAACCAACTAAAAACAGATTAAATGAATTTGGCCCAGACAGAATTAAAACACCCCAAATAATTTAAACAATTTTAAAATCTAACACTAAAAACGGAGAGTGGTTAGGCCAGGCCCGCCTGGCGAAATAGAAAAGTCTTAAGAGCGCGACGGAAGGAGGAGGAAGAGGAGGAGGAGGAGGGGAAGGAAGAGAAGGAGAAGGAGAAGGAGAAGGAGAAGGAGAAGGAGAAGGAGAAGAAGTTGACCCATTCTTCTTTGTGTCAGCCTCTTAGATGTTGGAAAACTGCTATCATGTCCTTCTTTTCATCAAACTAGACACACCCAGTTCCTGCAACCGTTCTTCATATGTTTTAGCCTCCAGTCCCCTAATCATCTTTGTTGCTCTTCTCTGTCTTCTTTCCAGAGTCTCAACATATATTTTTTTTTAATTTCGTGGCGACTAAAACTGACTGCAAGATTCCAAGTGTGGTCTTGGAACCCAGGTCCAAAGGCCGCCCCTTCTAATCCTCAAGGCTGGAGACCACTTATCATCTCCTTCTCTTGCAAGTTCTCAACTGTCACCCATCTTTCCTGAAAATGGCAACATGGCTTGGAACTGTCCCCCAAAGCATCTGAAAGCTGGACAAGGAGCAATGGGTGGAAACTAACCAAGGAGAGAAGCAACCTTAGAACTAAGGAGGAATTTCCTGACAGTGAGAACAATGAATCAGTGGAACGACTGGCCTCCAGAAGTTGTGAATGCTCCAACACTGGGAGTTTTTAAGAAGATGTTGGATAACCATTTGTCTGAAGTGATGCAGGGTTTCCTGCCTGGGCAGGGGGTTGGACTAGAAGACCTCCAAGGTCCCTTCCAACTCTGTTATTCTGCACTCTGTACATCCCCCTTTTTCCTCTTTCTGTTAAAGCAGCTACACAGCCCCACAGCACGGAGAAAGAAACACCCACCCACACATACACACACAGAGAGAGACACACATACCCACAAAACGCCACTCCAATTGAAGAGTAATGAACACAGACAATAATAACCTCTGCCAGCCTGGATGGCTTTGGTGAACTTCAGCCGACTCCAGATGAAATGAAACGTTGACAGAGAAAAATATATATTGGCATCTCTTGATCCTCAAATCACAGAGAAAATTGAAACCGCATTTCCGTATGATTCAGACGCTAGGAAGGCATTCTTAATAAACAAAAAGAGACAGACACACACGCGCCCCCCACCCCTCCTCCTCCCTGTCTTTCCTCATCCTGATTTTTCTTCTTCAAGTCTGGTTTAGAAAGAGCGAAGGTGGGGAAGGAGGCCAAAAAAACGGAAGCTTCGAATGTAACTTCGGTATCGTAGAATCCTAGGGCTGGAACCACCACCACTGTTCAAGTTAGGCGAGACTTTGCTAATGGAAGACCCATTGAAACGTGTGAAGGCAAAAGAGGCAGGATTAGAAAACAGGACCCTAAAACATATGGCGTTAGAGAAGGGACACGGTTTGGCCCAGTTGCTAAGATGCTGGCTTCAAAATAAGGCGGCCGGGAGTTCTAGTCCCGCCTTAGGCACGAAAACCGTCTGGGGGGGGAGTGGAAAAAGCTTCCCTCTTTCTCAGCAGAGCCCACCTCACAGGGTTGTGGTTGTTGTGGGGAAAAGAGAAGGGGTATTACGTACGTTGGCTGCCTCGAGTTACTTATCATGTAATAAAGGCAGGATAAAAATCTTAATGAATAAATAAAGTTTGATGGAAGGACTCTCTGGGAAAAATCCCACAGATATGACTTTTACTATTAGTCTTCTCATCGTTCCCACCACCCATCTCCTCCCACTTATGACATGATGACTGTAACTTTGCTGCTGGTATCCTCACGATTTATATTGATATTGTTTCCTAGTATGATTTGATTGCTTATTTGTACCCTATGACTATCGTTAAGTGTTGTACTCTATGATTCTTGACGAATGTCTCTTCTCTTTTTATGTACAGTGAGAGCGTATGCACCAAAGACAAATTCCTTGTGTGTCCAATCACACTTGGCCAATAAAGAATTCTATTCTATTCTATTCTATTCTATTCTATTCTATTCTATTCTATTCTATTCTATTCTATTCTATTCTATTCTATTCTATTCTATTCTATTCTATTCTATTCTTATTCTATTCTATTCTTATTCTACTCTACTCTACTCTATTACTATCCTATCCTATCTTATCCTTTCCTATCCTTTCCTATCCTATCCTATCCTATCCTATCCTATCCTATCCTATCCTATCCTATCCTATCCTATCCTATCCTATCCTGCATTCCATTCCATTCCATTCCATTCCATTCCATTCCATTCCATTCCATTCCATTCTATTCTATTCTATTCTATTCTATTCTATTCTACTCTACTCTACTCTACTCTACTCTACTCTACTCTACTCTACTCTACTCTACTCTACTCTACTCTATTCTACATTCTATTCTATTCTATTCCATTCCAATTGTAATTCTATTCTATTCTATTCTATTCTATTCTATTCTATTCTATTCTATTCTATTCTATTCTATTCTATTCTATTCTATTCTATTCTATTCTATCCTATCCTATCCTATCCTATCCTATCCTATCCTATCCTATCCTATCCTATTTCTATTTCTATTTTTTCTATTCTATTCTACTCTATTCTCACTGAGCAACAGAAATTTTGGGCTCAGTTGTTGGCCGTAAGTTAAGGAAGCATAACTCCTGGTGGCAAACCGTTCCACTGGTTGATTGATCTGAGATGGTAGAATAACAGAGTTGGATGGGACCTTGGAGGTCTTGTAATCCAGCCCCCAGGTCAAGCAGGAGACCCTCTACAATCCAAAACAAACTGTTTTCCAGTCTCTTCTTGAAAACTTCCAGTGATGGAGCACCCACAACTTCTGGTGGGAAACTGTTCCATTGGCTCATTTTCAGGAAATTTCTCCTTCATTCTAAGTTGCTTCTCTCCTTGATTAGTTTCCATCCGTTGCTTCTTGTCCTGCTCTCAGGGGCTTGGTTTGACGGCTGAACCCATCCAGAGCCTTGAAGCGCCTTTCTGTACGGTAAGGAGAAACTTCCTCTGTTCTTAGGAACGTCTTGCCTAAAACCTTCAAAAGATTATTTTCATCTCCTTTGATCTTCCGCTGACATTTCATGACATTTGCCTTTCCTCCCTCCCCAACCTCCTGTCCGACCCACTTTTCTTTGGTTAGGGTATTTTGTTAGACAGTAAGCTTAAAAACCGCATCTGTCTCCCATGCCGATTTGTAAAGCGGCCGTCATCGGGATAAAAAGAGAATTAGAAAAATGCTGACTCCGACTCGGATCAAGAGCCAGGCCAGACTGGATTCTGCTTTCCAGAAGTTTTGGAGAAACATGCCTTACTTTGACATTCCCCTTGCCCCCCTCCTCCTTCCAGATTTTGCAGTCTGGAAATTTGGGCCAATAAATGATACTGGTAACCTCTGATGGACAAAGATTTGTTTAGCAGCTGTTTGAAGTTACTGGAAAAAGTGACTTATGACTGTTTTTCAGGCTGATAGCCATTGCAGCATCCCCGTGGTCATGTGATCAAAATTTGGATGTAGATTAGGAAGGATGGAAGGGAGGGAGAGAATTTAGAGAGGAAGGGAGGAAGGAAATTTAGACAGGAAGGGAGGGAGGGGGGATAGAAAGGAGGGAGGGAGGGGGGATGGTAAGAAGGGAGGGAGGGAGGATGGAAAGGAGGAATGAAATTTAGAGAGCATGAGTAGGAGGGAGAGAGGGACAGAGAAAGAGGGAGGGAGGGAGGGAGGAAATTTAGAGGAAGGAAATTTAGAAAGGAAGAGAGGGAGAGAGAGAGGGAGAGGAAGGAAGGAAAGGAGGGAGGGAGGGAGGATGGAAAAGAGGAAGGGGGAGGATGGAAGGTAGGAAGGAAGAAGGAAGGAAAGTTAGAGAGGAAGAGTGGGATGGAGAGAGGGAGAAAGGAAGGAAAGAAGAAGGAAGGATGGATGAATGGGAAGGAGGGAGGGTTGGACTTAGGAGGAAGGGAGGAAATTTAGAGAGGAAGAGAGGGAGGGAGAGAGGAAGGAAGGAAGGAAAGAAGGGAGGGAGGAAGGGAGGCAGGCAGGAAGGAAGGGAATTTAGAGAGGAAGAGAGGGAGGGAGAGAGGGAGAGAGGAAGGAAGGAAGGAAGGAAGGAAGGAAGGAAGGAAGGAAGGAAGGAAGGAAGGAAGGAAGGAAGGAAATACTGTGATATAATAGTTACAAAATTCCATATTAGGGTGGAAGTCAACACACCACCCCCTTAGCTTCTTTTCTGTAGAAAGTCTGCCCCATTTTTTTTTTAAATCCCACCCTCCCCATTTTCCAAAGCCTTGCTCCGTGCAAAATGCCCCGTTTCCTTCCGAGAAACCAATGCCATTCCGAGGCGTTGGTTTCCTTCTTCAGAAACCTCTTTCCTCCAGTCTCCTCCGATGCTAATTTTGAAAGATTTATAATTATAAAAAATAAAATAAAATAAAACCAAACCCAGAAAGGTCAGTCTCAGGTAATAGCCTATATTTGATAGAAATCCAGGAAATAGTCTTTCATGAAATCAAATCAGTGGGGTAGAGGGCGGGGGGGGGGACGATGGTGGGGCGTTGTGTGCAGCCAACAAGTCTTTTGGGAATGTGTGTGCGCGCGCAGAAACACACATACACACACACATTCGTGATGTTGTTGTTGTTTTTGTTGTTGTTGTGATGATGATGATGATGATGACAGGATATACAGCAAATGAGATAAGCATGCTGGATTTCATATCCCAAGTCACTAGTCAAACATTTCCCAAGCGTTTAGGATGATGATGATGATGATGAATATTGTTATTATTGTTGTTATTATTGTTATCAGCATTATTACTACTATTATTACTGTTGTTATTATTGTTATTATTGTTGTTATTATTAGCATTATTACTATTGTTATTGTTATTATCATTATTACTACTATTACTGTTGTTACTACTACTGTTATTGATATTGTTGTTGTTATTATTATCATTATTACTACTACTATTATTACAATTGAGTAATTGTAATTGAGCATGGATAGCTCAGCAGACTAAAAGCATTCTGATTAACACCAGATGTCTGCAATTACTGTAAGTTCGAATCTCACCAGGCTGAAGGTTGACTCAGCCTTCCATCCTTTCTAAGGGAGGTCAATTGAGGACCCAGTTTGTGGGGGCAATAAGCTGACTTTGTATAAATATACAAAAGTATGAAGACTATTGCTTAATGCATTGTAAGCCGCCCTGAGTCTCCAGAGAAGGGAGGCATATAAATCATTAAAAAAAACCCAACTATTATTGTTGTTGTTGTTGTTGTTGTTGTTGTTGTTGTTGTTGTTGTTATTATTATTATTATTATTATTATTATTTCCCAGCAAAGAAATATAAACCAGACAGGAGCCTGGAATGGTGCCAAGCCCAAGTGTCTCTCCCCATTGTGTCACAAGCACACAAAATTGTCGTTGGCCCTGCGTCTCACAGCACAGCATTTCGACAGCTGTAAACCGATGGTGGTCAAGCCCATCGCCTCGAAAGGTGCATGGAAGTGCCGATTATTTCTTTGATCCAATTAACTTTGCAGAGTTTTTCCCTTTATCAATGATCCTTGGGCAAAGTTATTTTGCAAAGGGCCTTAACCCCCTCCGTTTCCTCCTGCCTTCAAAAGGACACACACACACACACACACACAAAACCAGGGGATAAACACTATTAATCTTCTTCAATGTCTTTAAATACCCGCCTGCATTCGTCAAGGCAATCTTTTGATCACACAGGCAACAGCTAAGCCCTTCTGTCTTAGGAAGGAACTGATCGCCTTCCCTCTCTCTCTCTCTCCTCTCTTTACTCTTCTCTTTCTTTCTTTCTCTCTCCCTCCCCCTCTTTCTTTCTCTCTTGTCTCTTTCTCTCTCTCCCTCCCCCTCTCTTTCTCTCTCCCTTCCCCCCTCTTTCTTCTCTCTCTCTCTCCCCTTTCTCTCTCCTTCCTCTTTTCTCCTCTCTCCTTCCCCCTTCTCTCACCCTTCCCCCTCTCTCTTTCTTCTCTCTCCCCCCCTTTCTTTCTCTCCCTTTCTTCTCTTTCTCTCTCTCCCATCCCTCTCTGTCTCTCTCTCCTTTCTCTCTCTTCTCTCTTTCTCTTTCCCTTCCCCCTCTCTTTCTTTCTCTCTTCCCCTCTGCCCCCCTCTTTCTCTCTCCCTCCCCCCCTCTTTCACCTCTAAGTCGCCTTGAGCCGTTTATTTATTTATTAGTTCGATTTATATGCCGCCCTTCTCCAGAGACTCAGGGCGGCTTACAATGCATTAAGCAATAGCCTTCATACTTTTGTATATACCTGCTTAATAGGGCTTTCGGGGGCCCCTAAGTGGTATTCTCTTTTTTATACAAAGTCAGCTGATTGCCCCCACAATCCGGGTCCTCATTTTACCTACCTCGAAAGGATGGAAGGCTGAGTCGACCTTGAGCCTGGTGAGATTTGAACTCACAGTAATTGCAGGCAGCTGACAACTAAGTGCTACTTTAACAGCCCTTAGTCCACTGCGCCACCAGGTTCATCCTTTCTCACTCTGTACCACCTCAGGAGATCGTTGTGCAGAACAAATCAGCTTGGGGAAAATTTGTCGGGCAGAAGGGTGAGGAGGAGAACTGGAAATGTTCTCCTGGGCTCCAGAACGGGCAGCTTTTTCCCTCCCTTTTGATGATAGAATAGATTCGAGATGCACTTTATTTTTTTTTAAAAGAAGGAGTGTGGGAATCCGTCAAAGATTAGCTTCTTTTTATTTTATTTCATTAACTTTAGTGCTTCTGTTCCGCGGACTGTGAAGGGAAAGACGACATTAGTTTCTCGGCATGATTTGATCTATCCCAACGCCACGCAGAGCAGCGATATACTAGTTAAGAATAAACCCAGCAAGAGATTTTGCTCTCTGTGTGAATTGGAATAGTCACAAAGGAATGGTTGTTTTTCCCTCTGTCTTTTGTTTAATGCAAGGGTGGGAGCGGGGAGGGGGGGGCGGAATAAACAGCGCGGCGTATTAGGGGACTCACCATCCGTTAAGGGGTCTCATCACAAGAAGGGATGGACTCTTTATGCTTGATTTTGTTCCCTTTAAAATAACCGTCAGAAAACTTTCCTCCATCCATTTAGGGCGTTATCCTGGATTTGATTTATTCACGGGTAGGAGAATAGCCATGGATGCTTCTGGGAGGGCTGCTTGTCAGTTCCCAAATCTTGAATCTGAAATCTTAAATCATCCTACATCTTAAATCTTCCTTACATCTTACACCAGGGATGGCAAACCTTTTTGGCACCAAATGCCCAAATCTGGCTGGCGTGCACATACTTATTTTTATTTTGGCTATTTTTCAGGCCATTTTCAGGCTGTTTTCAGGTTGTTTTAGCCCCAAAACTGCCCCAAAAAAGTCTGGGTTTTTTTTTGGCATCTTCAGCGCATTTTTCAGGGTGTTTATTGGGCCATTTTTGGGCCTGAAAACGGCTCAAAAAATGGCATGTGGGTGCCGGAATCCAAAAAAGCAGCTGGCGACGATGCGCATGCCCACAGAGAGGGCTCTGTTCATGCCATAGGTTCACCATCATGGTCTTAAATTCAAAATCTCAAGTCATCATCATAGCTCTCTCCAAGGTACCAAAAATGCTGCCCTTTTAGGAATGACCATGAAAGCTGTCTGGCTCCTTTATGCCTACATCTTCCTGTCGTGCCTCTTCCTCTCCATCTGGAAATTCACACTTGGACGGCATTCTTCCAAAGTGCCACTTTTCTTCAAAACATCCCCTCCCGCCCCAGAGATATATTCCCCTTCCTCCGCCCCTCACCCCACTTTCCTCTTCTTCTTCTGCAGGTGTTGAAGGGAGCACCATTAATAGCTAATGTTCTCACCTCCAACAGCTGCAGGAGAAGAACGTGAGAGTGGGGAGTGGAGAGAGGACCTTCGTTCCTACATGATCAGCCCCCAAATCTGTTCCAGAGCTTCTTTGACCATCCCTCCTGTCGGTTATATAACAAGAGGGACTAATTTATTGGCGGCGGCTGATAAACAACAACAACAACAACAACAACAACAACAAACCCCATCCATAGCTACCAAAGGAAAGGACACATGCTTTACATGGGCAATTAAAGCAATTAATTTCAGGCGTGGAGTGGAGTTCTCCGCTTGGTAAAGAAAGACATCTGTCTAGAGATGTAATGGTGTGTGAGAATGACCTTGGGAGGCTGGGAAAAGAAACACTACCAAGGGAACGGTGAGATAAGAGACAGCGTAGCCAGCAGTTGGAGAGGTTCTGACAATTTACGATAAAGTAGGATTAATTTATCTGGGCGTGTTTCTATCTGATTTGCCCCTACAAGGCTGACATCAGTCTTGCAAGTCTAAAAATATATCATTTCCCCACCCATCCTCACACACACGGTTCCGTTTACAGCTCAAGAAACTAGGGAGGGTCTCTTCAGAGCCTCTTGCCCTGTCCATTATCTAGTTGTGGGTTATACTGCCTCTTATCTGATTGTTCTTGTATTGCTTGGCTCCGTCTCCCAAGGCCATACCCATTACGAGAGATGGTTGCTTGATTTTAACTGTTCCTTTGGCCCCGTGCGAAAACGTTTTAATGGCCCAAGGTTTTGAGGGGCCGGCCAATTTGCAAGCTTCCTTGAAGATGTAAGGGTGGGCTTCCCACAATGGGGCAAGCGGTATGGCTCTCGCATACCGTGGGAAACCGCCTGATTTTTGACAAGCATGGGAAAATCAGGTGGTTCAAATGAATTATAAAGGCTAGTGGCAAGGTTTAAACTCTCTAAAAGAATTGAACTATTCATGGCCAAAGCAAAGAGGCCGTAGATAAGAGTCAATGAAATTCAAGGTGGACTGGACCAGTGATGAAATTCAATTTTTTTTTTTACTACCGGTTCTGTGGGCGTTGTTTGATGGGCATGGTGTGGCTTGGAGGGCATGGCAGGGGAAGGATACTGCAAAATCCCCATTCCCTCCCCACTCCAGGAGAAGGATACTGCAAAATCCCCATTCCCTCCCCACTCCTGGGGGAA
Source organism: Coluber constrictor foxii (assembly GCA_038048745.1). Lineage (NCBI taxonomy): Eukaryota > Metazoa > Chordata > Lepidosauria > Squamata > Colubridae > Coluber > Coluber constrictor. Next base: position 12,393,772 of record CM075968.1, read on the forward strand.
GGATCCCCATTCCCTCCCCACTCTGGGGCCAGCCAGAGGTGGTATTTGCCGATTCTCCGAACTACTCAAAATTTCCGCTACCGGTTCTCCAGAATCTGTCAGAACCTGTTGGACTAGACTTTGCTCTCTTGTGGGCATGAAGAGACTCATGGCTGATGACGCGTTTGACCCCTCCTTCAGGTTCAGCTAGGCCATCTCCTACATAAATCCCAAGAATGACCAGGATGATTGAGAATTTCCAAGGACGTTCCTCTTGAAATCTTCCCCTGGAGGCTAAAACATAACAAAGAACGGTTGCAGGAATTGGGTACGTCTAGTCTCGCGAAAAGAAGGACTAGAGGTGATATAATAGCAGTCTTCCAATAGCCCATCAGCAATGGACAATCCTGGATAGGATTTGCACCTCATACAGCGTCCGCTGGGACTCTCTGTATATAAGGGGCCAGGGGTGAGTTCTACTTATCTTTACTACCGGTTTGCAACAGGGCCGCACGCTCGCCCTCACTTTGCTCTCTCTCTCGCGTGCTTTTCTGTGCATGCACAGAAATGTTCTGATGATGTTGGGGTCAGTGGGCGGAGCCTCCTGCTGATTTTACTACCGGTTCTATAGAATCGGTGCGAACCGGCGGCAACCTACCACTGAAAGGGGCCCATAATCTGACATCAAACTGTAGATCACATCGTGACCGGCGGTAAATGGAGGACCAGTACTTGATTCTTTAAAAAAAATATAATCAATGCTGCCCTTCAACGGCACTGGAAAAAGTGACTTACGACGGTTTTTCAATACTTATGACCACTGCAGCATCTCCATGGCCACCTGATCAAAATTCAGACCCTTGGCAACCGTTCATGTTTATGACGGTTGCAATCATCCCGAGGACATGTCTTCCCCGTTTTGTGACAAGCGGAGCCAATGGGGAGGCCCCATTCGCTTAACAACCGTGTGACTTATACTCCACAGCTGTGGCGATTCCCTCCACAACGGTCATAAAACAGAGCAAAAATTCACCCGGCAAATTCCATGCTCAGCAAAACAGAAATTCTGGGTTCCTGTTGCGGCCGTAAGTCGAGGACTAACTATAATCCTATTGTTTAAATCAGAGGCGTTTTTCTGCTTTGCCATTAATACTTTCTATTACTTTACTAAACGGTTTGTATTTACCGAAAAGCCCCTCTTTTCTCACTGCTTAAAGCTGCATGTCGCGGGACGCTTCAATACAGAAATTCAAAATGTGATTAGCCATCGGCTAAGGCCCGATCCGATGCCAATTAAACAAATCGACACCACCGACAAAAATCATTAATATCTTTTCAAAACGTAGTATAGGAAAGAGAGAGAGAGAGAGAGGGAGGGATGGGGGGAAAAAAATAAAGGACCCAGAGTTCAACTCGTATTAAATGTGAAATGCAATTTTCTACCGCCCTTGATTTATTACTCGGTGTTGCATTGTTCAAAGAAGCATGTTATATATTTCAATAGAGGAATTATTGTTTATTCATTAATATTTTAAAACTTGCTTATTGCTGGCTGCGGCTCCTGTTGCAGAGCGAAACTTATGATTTAAAACATGAATTAATAAACACATTTGAAAGTGTTAGACAATATCATAAGCACTCGTTTTTCATTTTACCGGGAGCATATTAAATTTTTTATAATTCCACTGGTGCAAACCTATCCCTTCGCGGGTCCCTTCCCTTCCCCCTCCGTTTCTGTACATTAAAAAAAAAAAGGAAGGAAAAAAACAGTGGAAAAGGGGGAGTGGAGACCCGTAAATGACTAATTTCAGGTAAAGATGAGGCAAAAGTAATAATGGATGCTAGGAGGAAAAATCAGTCACTGTGTCGGTATAATGTGGCTTTGGTATATTTGCACTTTATATTATTCATTTGCAAGGAGGGGGGCAGAGAATGTGATTTTATTCATTTTATTTAACTTAGCTACACTGTCTCTATTGTTCCCAGCCTCGGCTGTGGGCTTTCCGAAGTCTTCGGAAAGGCTGAGACTGATCCCCGCCAGCATTTCACACGTGAAAGAAATGGATGCTGGGGGAAGAGCCGTAACCCCTTTGTTTAAGAGGCTAGTAGGAAGCCTCGGTTGGTTTCATGGTTTCTTTCTGAAGCCAAGCCCTCCTTTGTCCTCCTCTTCCTTTTCCTGGCATGCTTTTCCTTTGCACGACGAAAAAAAAGAGAGGCAGGCCCAGGGGTGAAACCCAGCAGGTTCTGGCAAACTGGTAGCGGAAATTTTGAGTAGTTCGGAGAACCAGCAAATGCTACCTCTGGCTGGTCCCAGAGTGGGGAGGGAATGGAGATTTTGCAGTATCCTTCCCCGGAAGAGGGGTCAGAATGGAGATTTTGCAGTATCCTTCCCTTGCCACGCCCACCAAGCCACGCCCACCAAGCCACAACCACAGAACCGGTAGTAAAAAAAACTTGAATTTCACCACTGGGCAGGCCTGACTGTGCAACTAACATACTTCCCTTCGACTTCTTTCTTCTTAGTCCCCTTCCTTCCTTCCTACCTTCCTTCCTCTCTCCATCCCTCCCTCTCTTTATAAATTTCCTTCCTCCCTCCCTCCCTTCTCTCCTTCCTTCCTTCTTCCCTTCTCCTCATCCTTCTCCTCCTCTTTCTTTCCTCCCTCCCTCCCTTCTCTCCTTCCTTCCTTCTTCCCTTCTCCTCATCCTTCTCCTCCTCTTTCTTTCCTCCCTTTTCCCTCCTTCTCTTTTTCCCCTTCTCCTTCTTCCTCCTCTTCTTCTGCCTCCTCCTTTTCCCCCTTCTCCTTCCCTCTTCCCTCCCTCCCTCCCTCCCTCCCTCCCTCCCTCCCTTCTTCTCCTCTCCACAAACCCCTTTCTTTTCTAACACTGATGATGTTACCTAAGTGGATAATGAAATATCTGCAAGAAAACGACCAAGCCAAGGACGCCAGCTCTCTTCCTCTTTTTTAAAAATTTATTTAGACTTCTATAGTCTTTACAGCCCTCTCTAAGCGGTTTACAAAGTTAGCATACGCCATGTTGCATATTAGCATATTGCATTAGTATTAGCATATTGCCCCCAACAATCTGGGTCCTCATTTTACCCACCTCGGAAGGATGGAAGGCTGAGTCAACCTTGAGCCGGTGAGATTTGATCTGCTGATGTGCTGAACTAGCAGTCAGCTGAAGTAGCTGCAGTACTGCACTCTAACCGCTGCGCCACCTCGGCTCATTCTCTTTCTTCTCCTCTTCCTCCTCCTCCCCCCCACTCCTAGGGACATACAAGGACATTAGACTGAGAATTTTAACCCAGGCTCGAAGCACTGTTTTCTTTTTTCATGAAAACGCTCAACCTTCCCAGCCCCACTGTCACGAGTTACGATGGTGACCAGCAGACTCTACTTCATGCATAACTTGAGGTCTACCCCTATTGAGGAGAAGAAGGCCTGAAGTCTGTATTTGGAGGCGATTCGTAGAAACGTAGAGCTACAACATCAGAATATTGTTCCTAGGTAGAAGAATCTCCGGAAAGTTTTTCAAGAGGAAGACTCTCTTTTCCGTCACACCTGAGCCCCAGGTTTTAGAACAATCCCAGAGCCATTCATAACGTGTGAGCAGATGAGTTTCTGCATATATGGGCACAAAACTTAATTAGGTTTCTCTCTCGCTAGCTTCGGAAGAGGCCCGAGTGTTTTATTTGTTGTTTTAGTTATGGGTGGTGTAAATTTTTTAAAGCTATTTCTCTTTGGGGAGGAATAAGACCGCGTAGCTTTGGAAATACATCAACGGGAAATTCAAAGAATCTCAGAATTTAGATTCCCTTTTTTGGGGGGCGGGGGGTGAGAATCTGAGGAGGGAAAGAGACAAAAAGCTTGAAAAATATATCTTGCTTTGTTGGGATTGTTCTTCCGTCTTTTTCTTTTGTTAAGAAAAAAAATAAGGACTCCCAGTAGATTAATAAACAAACTTTTCATGGGTGAGTACTTGATCTTATAAACCGTGAATAATGTGGACTTTCGCTCCTGAATTAAAATAAAGCTGCGTTTTAACCGGAGGAGGGATTTGAAGGCTACGAGGCAAGATCAGGGAAGACGCCTTTTCAAATTTTCAGGTAGGACATAGGATAAGATTATGAGAAGGGGCCTTTGGAGGTCTTCTAATCCAACCCCCTACTCAAACGCAAGACTCTATGCCCCTCTGGACGAATGGGTGTCCAGTCTGTTCTTGAGTACCTTCAGTGATGGGTCACCCACCATTTCTGGAGACCATCCCAATGCTTAATTCTTCCGTCAGGAAATTCCTCCTTAATTCCAAGTTGCTTCTCTCCTTGATTAGTTTCCACCCGTTGCTTCTTATCCTGCTTTCAGGTGTTTTGGAGAACAAGTCAACTCTCTCTTCTCTGTGGCAGCCCCTCAAGTATTGGAAGATGTTTGTCAGACCTGGAAGCCATCTTTTACATCTGGCAGTTTGATCCTGATCGACTCAAGGTTGACTCAGCCTTCCATCCTTCCAAGGTGGGTCAAATGAGGACCCTGATTGTTGGGGGCAAGAGGCTGACTCTGTAAACTGCTTAGAGAGGGCAGGAAAGCACTGTGAAGCGGTATATAAGTCTAAGTGCTATTGCTATTCCTTCCTTCCTTCCTTCCTTCCTTCCCTCTCATCCTTCCTTCCTTCTTTCCTTCCTTCCTTCCTTCCCTCATCCTTCCTTCCTTCCTTCCTTCCTTCCTTCCTTCCTTCCTTCCTTCCTTCCTTCCTTCCTTTTTCCCTCTCTCCCTCCTGTGATTAGAATGCCATATTGCAGGCTAACTCTGCCCACTGCCAGGAGTTCGATCCTGACTGGCTCAAAGTTGACTCAGCCTTCCATTCTTCCGAGGCGGGTAAAATGAGGACCTAGATTGTTGGGGGCAAGAGGTTGACTCTGTAAACCGCTTAGAGAGGGCTGTAAAAGCACCGTAAAGCGGTGTATAAGGGCTATTGCTCTGGCTAGATACCGTTCAAAGTTTTCAATGGCCCTGAAAAATGACCATTTTTCACACTTACGACTTTTCCAGCATCCAAGTTCCCGCCCAGCTCTGTTATTCTGTCATTCATTACATGGCTGAGAGTTGTCTCTCTTAATAGTATTAATAGTACCGTTTCCCCGAAAATAAGACCCAACCGGTAATTAAGTTCTAGCGTGATTTTTCAGGATGCTCGTAATATAAGCCCTACCTCACCCCAAATAAACCCCAGTTAAGATTGTCATCCAGATGGATGCATTTAGTACCGTATTTCTCCCCAAATAAGAAAATATTTCCCCAGAAAATAAGCCCTAATGTGTCTTTTGGAGCCAAAATTAATATAACTCCCGGTCTTATTTTTGGGGAAACACGGTATGTGTTTGTTTTTTTTAAATCATTAGCTTCCTGCAGTCCTTACATTAATGGAAAACTGGACTGCAAAGCAAAGGAATGAAATCAACTTGTCCTTCCTGACGATGTAGTAGAACTTCCCTCCTTTTTTTCTCATTAAGTCTTTCCTTTTCTTTTTTTTTTCTTTTTGGCCGCTCTTACTGTCCTTCCTCCTTTAAGATCATTGGAATCCGTCTCTATCTTGGAAGCTCTATTTGCCTGAAATTGTGTGTTTCCATTACTTAGCATTCGTCAGGTTTTACTATTTTCCAGTTCTCTGGGTTTTTTTTCCATCCTCAATCTTAATTCTTTTTCTTTTTCCCATCCTCAATCTTAATGGAGGGAGGAACAATTAAAATTTATGAGCTGGATGATGTCGGAAGGAAACTGGATTTCGTTTTCACCTCTGTGGACCGACAGCTCAGGGTGGCAAGTTTGTGGTTTAAATGGCTTCATTTGTCTGATAATAAGGCCAAATCCCTCACAAGGTTTGCTTAGAATGGATCTTCTATGGAATGTCTGATTCATACAACCACTTGGCAGAGATGTAGGTTGGGGTGGGAAGGAGGAAAGCTTTGAGTTTACAGAGAGTAATCTCCTCATTAGAACGCAGAAGGTAAGATTATAAAGTTGGAAGTCACCTCCAAGGCGAAGGCTTTGGAAGCCACATTAGCACCAGAAGCTTCCATGCTGTCATCTTCTTGTGTGTGAGGAAAGTAGGAGGGAGGATTTAGTAGAGGGAATGTAGACAAAATAGCATTCTTCTTTTCGGTCAAGGCCATGGCAGTCCTGCATTTGGAGAAAGAGTGGTCGGAGTGGTGTCTCGAGATAGGACGGATGATGATTGGACCATGGGATGGACTGATGGGTGCAGAGGATGGATTTGGCGGTTTTGATTTACTAAAGGAAAATCCGGAACTCTCAGATTTGGGTTTTCCCAGATGTGCCAGTAAAACTACTCTAATAAATGGAACTGAGAAAATACTTGTCTTGGCATTTTTAATTGGTGTTGGGTCGTTCTGGAACGCTGACAAGAGGTCTTCAAGTCCAACCTTCTGCTCAAGGCAGGAGCTGTCCAGTCCAAGAGTTGTCCAGTATTTTTGAAGGTCTCCACTGATGGAGCACCCAAACTTCCATTGACTAATTGTTCTTACTGTCTGGAAATTTCTCCTCTTAGTTCTCGATTGGATCTCTCTTTAATGAACTTCCACTCATCGCTTCCTGTCCTGCCTTCAGATATTTTGGAGCACTGGTGGTCCGTGGACCACTGGTGGTTCGGGAGAAAATTTTGGTGGTCCACAGAAAAATTATTTGCATTTTTTTAATTGCACTAAATCAGGGGTCCTCAAACTACGGCCCCTGGGCCGGATACGTGCAATGAACGTGCTACAGAGAGTCTCCCCCTTCGGGGTCTTTTTGTGTGGGTTGGAGAAGGGCAGAAATTCTGACTTAGGGTCTGCTTCAGGCTCCTGATATGGGGCTTTGGGCGAAGGCTGGAGGGAAGCACTGCTGGTGGCAAAGAGCCAGAGGGCCTTGTTCCAGTGGGACAGCCTCATGGCCTGGAACTGGCTGACCATCTCAGCCTGCTGAGCTTCCAGGCACCAGTATCTGGCCTTGCACTCCTGCTGATCTCCCCTCTGCTTGGAAAGCCTATGCTCCTAGTCCTCAGTGAGGTGCTTCTGCTGAGCCTCCTCGGCCAGATCCAATTTGAACTGAGCCAGCTGTTTTGCCAGCTCTTTCTCGTGGTGGCTGCTTAGCTCCAGCAACTGTGTCCTGTTGGGGCCCTAAGGAGCCCAGGCAGGGAGGCGAGGAGTGGCTGGCAGGGGAGAGGCGAGTTAAGGCCGGCGTGGCGTCTCACAACGCAAGTGACATTGAGTTGGCCATTGAGTTGGCCATTGAGTTGGCCATGCCCAGCCGATTATTAGGCAGATCATATTAGTGGTCTGTGGGATTTAAAATTATGAATTTAGTGGTCCCTGAGGTCCGAAAGGTTAGGGACACCTATTTTGGAGAACAAGTCATCCCTCTCTACTCTGTGAAGTACTGGAAGACAGTCATCATGTCCTCCCTAGTCCTTCTCTTCAAATAGGCTGGACATTCCTAGTTCCCTCAACCACACATCCTATGGTTTAGCCTGCAGAAGATCCTTTACCATCACGTTTGTTCTTCTCTAGACTGTTTCTAGGATCTCAACATCTTTTTTCTACGACCGAAGCCTGCCTATAAAGGAGAAAGGGAAGGGAGAGTCTAGGAAAACTCACAATTAAGTGTAGATAAACCTATTTCATGACCAAAAAATACCTATAGCAACAGGCACCCAACGGTCCTTTTTATGTGTCCACAAATGAAATCATCTGGATTTGAGGTGGACCTTTTCTTGCAAGTGATGTTCCGGTGAATTTGGGCCACTTCGGACGTTGCCGTGGTGGCTTTTCACACATCACCTTTCTGTGACCCACAGGACACCATAGGAAATGACCCTTTCCAGGGGTGAAGCTCCGTCTCTAAATCCTCTTCCTGTTTTGATGTCCCATCTCTAAATAGCTAAGGGTTCAAGGTCTGAGGGTTTCCTTCAAGGACTGCCGCAGGAACAAGGACCTTCCTTTTGTTTGTCTCATTAATCAAGAGGCCGGCAATGGATTAGCCAGGTCACCGAGTACAAGGAAGTCCTCCTCAAAATAGCATGGCTTTCAGCATGACGGAGAGCTGACCGTCTCTTTACAGAGAGTCTCGATTTAGGACTAAAATTGAGCCCCCAATTTCTGTTGCTAAGTGAGGCTGTTATGAAGAAGCGTGTTTCCTTCCTTCCTTCCTTCCTTCCTTCCTTCCTTCCTTCCTTCCTTCCTTCCTTCCTTCCTTCTTCACAGAGCCATGGTGGTCAGTGGCTAAGAGTGCAGTACAGCAGTACTACTTCTGCTGATCACCAGCTGCCAGAGGTTTGGCAGTTCAAATCTCACCAGGCTCAAGCTTGAGGCAGCCTTCCATCCTTCCGAGGTGAGTCAAATGAGGACCCAGATTGTTGGGGGCAAGAGGCTGACTCTGTAAACTGCTTGGCGGGGGCTGTAAAAGGACTGTGAAGTGGTACATAAGTCTATTGCTATTTTTCCTTCCTTCCTTCCTTCCTGCCTGCCTGCCTGCCTGCCTTTCCTTCCTTGGTAGTGCAGTGGTTAGAATGCAGTATTGCAGGCTGACTCTGCCAACTCCCAGCAGTTCGATTCTCACCAACTCAAGGTGGACTCAGCCTTCCATCCTTCCGAGGTCAGTAAAACGAGGACCAAGATGGTTGGGGGCAAGAGGCTGACTCTGTAAACTGTTTAGAGAGGGCTGTAAAAGGACTGTGAAGTGGTATATGAGTCTAAGTCCTTCCTTCCTTCCTTCCTTCCTTCCTTCCTTCCTTCCTTCCTTCCTTCCTTCCTTCCTTCCTTCCTTCCTTCCTCTCTCTTCCTTCCATGCATGTCAAGGGAAAATGCTTTAGACTGAAATTTTAGATGGGAGTTTTCGATACGGAAAGCCTCGGAGATGCTGAAGGAAGCCAAGCTCTAGGCATCCTTCTCCTAGGGAGCCTGTTTGACTGGGGTGAACACGCTGGGACTGGGTTCTGGATTCTTTAGACCCTCATTTGGGTTCTGGTCAGTTTCAAACCTCTGAACAGATCCATTTGTGTCCTTCTTTTCAAGGAGAGGAGATATTATTTGAACAGAGCTCTCTCTTTTTTTAATGGAACCCACAAGAGACGATAGAAGCGGAATAGATGAAATTGAAAGGGGGGTAAACAACCCAAAATACATGCTGGATTAGACACCACCATTATCACTACCACCTCCAACACCATCAAAGAGCAGCAGCAACCAAGGTTTAATTGCAATTCACAGGTTCTTCAGGAGAGTTTTTGAAGCATACCTACAAAGAGCAACATGTACCCATCTACTTTTGCTAACGTGGTTTATTGTCAGGGAGGATGGGAGCTAGCTAGAAGAGTTATGAACTTTGAAAGACTCCAAAGCCCACCTACTTTAGCCAATGTGGCTTATTCTCAGGATGATGGGAGTTAGCCAGGGTCTTCTTGAACTTTGGAAGGCTCCATAACCCATCTACTTTAGCCAACATGATTTACCGTCAGGGATGGTGGGAGCTAGCTAGGGCCCTGATGAACTTTGGAAGACACCAAAGCCCATCTACTTTAGCCAACGTGGCTTATTGTCAGGGATGTTGGGAGCTAGCTAGAAGAGTTATGAATTTTGGAAGACTTCAAAGCACATCTATTTTAGCCAACATGATTTACCGTCAGGGATGGTGGGAGCTAGCTAGGGCCCTGATGAACTTTGGAAGACACCAAAGCCCATCTACTTTAGCCAACGTGGCTTATTGTCAGGGATGATGGGAGCTAGCTAGAAGAGTTATGAACTTTGGAAGGCTCCATAACCCATCTACTTTAGCCAACATGATTTATTGTCAGGGATGGCGGGGGCTAGCTAGGGCTGTGGCATTTTTTTCTTTGGCACAATTTCCTGGCCGGCCTCCGTTTCTCCAACCTGACCTCGATGGATAGCCGACTCCTTCATAAGGGGAGAAGAAATCCCATCCACGTTTGATCTCATGAAAGGAAAAAGTTTTATTCATGGTTCCAGACTACATAGAACTATCACAAGGGAAGACTTCAGTTCAGGGTGTAATCCAGTTAGAAAGTAACACCAAACGGTTTAATACAATTAGAATCACTGCCACCTTTTTTTTTTTTTTTGCAATTCAGCCAATCAGGTTCAGAATCACATACTATATAAAAGAGGGGGGGAAATTAAGAAAGAAAGAAGGAAAGAAAGAAAGAAAGAAAGAAAAATAAAGGGCACCCACCGACCCCTATCCCTAATTATACAGGGTGAAATATATTGAATATCAAGAAAGCGATCTCCTTTACAATCCATTATCGGCTTCAGTTTTTTTTCTTCTTCTTCTTCTTCCTTCTTTTTCTTTCGCGTGAATTAAGATCGTAACAGGATGAAAGAACATTCAAAATGTTTCTCCGTATTTACAAACAGTTTGACTGCTTAGTGTCGAAACTCAAAATTTCTATTTCAAAGCTTCAAAGGGTGTTCGGGTTTTTTTTTTAATATATATATATATATATATATGTATATATATATTTATATTTATATATAGAATCAGGTTTTTTTTTCTTTTTTCAAAAGTCACCAACGCAACCTGGAAATATTTTTTTTTCCTTTTTTTCCTTTTTTCCTTTTTTTTTTAAAAAAAAAGAAAACGTTTTCTTTTTCCTTGTTATTTAAAAGATTACAATGTACAGTTACATGGAGGAAAGAACTGAAAAGAGTCGGTTAGAAGATGGTAAAAAATGAACGGTCGAAAAATAAGGGAGGAAGAGATTAAAGAGGAAGGGAGGGAAAATAAAAAAGTACAGCGTGACTATTGTTTAGAGCAGGCTTCCTCAACCCAGCACCCTCTGGGTGTGTTGGACTACAAGTCCCATCAGCCCCAGAAGAAAGACATGGATGACCGGTGACGGTGAAGGCTGATCGGTCTCCGACATCGTGAGTATCCCAGGTTGAAGAAGGCTGATTTAGAGGTAGTAGTGAGCACTCTAAGCTAAAGAATGATTCTATTGGTTCGCATGAGGTAATAAAGCTGTGTTTGATTGGTGAGATGTATAAATATTCTTTTTAGCTACACTATATACAACACTCTGGAGAACAGCGCCATCGGCCAAAATGCGAAGGAGCGGTGGCCAAAACCTCGGCGGATGCAACTCAACGTGGACTGTCAAACTCGGCAACCGGATTTTTATATATATATATATATGTATAGATGTATGTATAGATGTAGATATATATATATTTGCAAACGTCAAAAGCCAGTGTCTCCACCTCGCACGGATTGTCGGTGCCGGACAACGCACCAGGAGGAGGAGAAGAGGACTGTGCTGTTATCGGTTGCGAAGGTTCAAAAGGAGGAAAACAACCCTCGGTGGAAAAGAGGGAGCCCCGACGAATATCAGCAGAAAAGCAAGGAAGCGTTGAGGAAAAAAAAAAAATCAGTTTCGCCCCGCTCTGAAAAACCGGACACAACTAAAGATTGGCCAACTCCCTTCCAATGGCGGTGGAAATTGGGTGGAGGATGAAAGTCTCCCAGCTCTTCTCCCCACCCAGCCATCCACCTCTCACCGGCTCAGTCTGGTGCGGATAAAACTTGAGTTTATTCTTAAGAATAAAGTCTTCCGATGACCTCTTCAAGCCCAGAAGCCAATAACCAGAAGGCGGCCATCTTTTTAAGAATCCGCTGGAGAACAGGGCAACAAAACCACGCGCCGTCTTGGCCCTCAGCTGGATAAAGTGCTTGGTGGTTTATTTTCATTTATATGGAGTGAGCGCGCACCTCTCGGCGAGTTTGAAGTACAAAGGTTAAAAATCATACCTTCCGCAGAGGGGGAGGAAAATCTCTTTTGTTTTTAACGATATCAACAACACAAAACAAGGGAGCCCGAATTTTGCGGTCTGACACGGTGGTGCAGAAAAGAAAAGGGTTCTCCCTGATGGGCTGAGAAAAAATTTCTTTTGGGTTCTTTTTTTCTTTGTCTTTCCCTTCTGGGATGACGAACGAGCGGAGAAGGCATCTCAGCGCATTGCGGGGCAAGGAGGGGAAGAGGGAGTAGACGGTATGGGAGAGAGGAAGGACTTGTTGGGAGATTAGTTAGAGGTATCGGAGTGTACGCTTCCCGGCCCTTCTGTTGGAGAAGTCACAGAAGATGGAGTGGTCGCGTCCTGCCAGCCTCCATTTGCCTGGAGAAAGGAAGAAAGAAAGAAAAGGGAGTCAGGAGAACGGATGTCGCATCACTTTGGGAATCCTTGGCAATTCATAAGGAACTGGGGTATGGCTAGTTTAAGGAAAAGAAGGACCAGGGATGACATGAAAGCATCTTCCAATATTCGAGGGACTACCACAAAGAAGAGGGGCTCAACCTATTCTCAATGGATGGAAACTGATCAAGGAGAGGATCAACCGAGAACTAAGGAGGAATTATCCTGACCGTTGAGGACAATGAATCCATGGAGTCAAAGGAATCCAATCTTCTTCGAGCGTTTCACCAAAATTTTCTTCTCCTTAGAAATAAAACAAAGTTTGTGGGATCCTCGGTGCTCTCTGAGCAAGGGTTGTTTTCTTGAAGACGTTTCGTGACCCAACTACGTAATATCATCAGTGCTGCAAGGGAGTGGGATTTTCTTTCTGTTTATATACAGAAGCTCTGAGTTTTCTTGCAGGAGAGAGGGGGAAGAAAATGGGAAGGGAAGGGAAGGGAAGGGAAGGGAAGGGAAGGAAGGAAGGAAGGAAGGAAGGAAGGAAGGATAAGACTTATCAGAAAAACTGCCAATTCTTGACCTTGCAAACGGATTTTGTAAAAGGAAGATAAGCGGTCAAGTTTTCTCTCCTGTCCTTTAAGATTGTTCCAGGCGGTCTGTTTCTCCCCCACTTCTCCCCCACCTCCAATCTGATCCATGCCACCGCCCCTGCCCTCTTCCATCCCACCTCTCCTCTGGAGGTCGAGCCACCTGCGTCTGATGCCCGATGCCCGTTTTGACAGCAGCACAAGCCGACCCTGAAGTCTCCCAGCAAAGGAACAACTTTCTGAAAGCACTCGTGTCACAGAAGAGACAGGGAGGGAAACTCTAACAGGGATGGCTCTTAATTTCATTTTTTTTTTAAAAAAAAAGTCCTCTTCTGGGCACACGTCAGAGCCGCTTAGAAGTTGGTGGAGACAAGGGCCGAGTCTCCCCACGACGGCAACAACCTCAGAGCAAAGGCCAGACCAGGAAGCAGAGAAGGAGAAAAACCCGGTCTATTGTCCAATTGACCCCATCCAGAGAACCCCATTCGTTCCCACCCACTCCTCTTTTCCGAGACCCCCCCCATCTCGGCCTGTTGCTGGCCCCACAGCGCCTTTATGTGCCAAGATGCGGCCTCGTTTCTCCCGTCTCGGCCCGTTGAAGCATTCCAGTCGCTGGAATCGACGTCGGATCGGATTCCCGCCGCGGAGGGCAGCTTGTCGTTCCTTGTATTTATGTCGGTCCGAGAAACGAGGCTTGGCATGGGGCTGGCCGGCTGGAAAGGGACGCTCAGTGGAAGTGACAGGGGCAAGGCTGGGTTGGAGCAAGGCAGAGCGACTGGCAACCCCTGGGTGGGAGCTTGACGCTAACAGCAGGGAGCCCTGCTCTGGCTTGGCAACCAGGAGGGCGAAATAGCCTCTGACCTGGAAAAAGCTGGTGGCCAATTTCTAGAGCAGGTTCCACCCATAAAAGGACTGTGGCTTGAAATGTCAGCGGGGAAAAAGAGGAGGAACAAAGGAGGGATGGGTGACTTGCCTTGAAATGTAACTTTTCTAAGTTATGTCTAGGATTATGTCTCTGTCTCTTTCTTTCCTTCCTTCCTTCTTTCCTTCCTTCGTTTCCTTCTTTCCTTTTGCTCTTTCTTTTCTTTTTCTTTCTCCTTTCTTCCTCTGCCTTTCCTTTCAACTCTCTCTTTTCTTTTTCTTTTTCTGTCTTCTTTCTTCCTCTCCCTTTCCTTTCAATTCTTTCTTTTCTTTTTTCTCCTTTCTTCTCCCTTTCCTTTCTTTCCCTCTTTCTTCCTTGTTTCCTTCTATCCTTTCCTTTCTTCCTTGTTTCCTTCTTTCCTTGCTTGTCTCTTTCCTTCTGCTCTTTTTCTTTTCTTTTCCTTTCTCCTTTCTTCCTCTCCCTTTCCCTCCCTCTTTTCTTTTTTCTTTCTTCCTCTCCATTTCCTTTCCTTTCCCTTCCCTCACTCCCTTTTTTCTTTCTTTCTCTCCATTTCCTTTCTCTCCCTCCCTCCCCTTCTTTTCTTTTTTCTTTCTTCCTCTCCCTTTCCTTTCCCTCTCTTGTTCTTTTTTCTCCTTTCTTCTCCCTTTCCTTTCCCTCCCTCTTTCTTCCTTGTTTCCTTCTATCCTTCCCTTTCTTCCTTGTCTCCTTCTTTCCTTGCTTGTCTCTTTCCTTTTTCTTTTCCTTTTCCTTTCTCCTTTCTTCCTCTCCCTTTCCTTTCCCTCCCTCCTTTTTTCTTTTTCTTTCTTCCTCTCCCTCTTTTCTTTTTTCTTTCTTCCTCTCCATTACCTTTACTTTCCCTCCCTCCCACTTTCTTTTCTTTCTCCTTTCTTCCTTTCCCTCTCTTGTTCTTTTCTTTTTCTTTCTCCTTTCTGCCTCTCCCTTTCTGCCTCTCCCTTTCCGTCTCTCTTTCTTTTTTCTTTCTTCTTTTGTCCTCTCCTTCCCTTTTCTCCTTCCTTCCATCCATTCTAAGTAGATGTTACCCCCCTGGTTGTGAGCTCTCCATCCAGCCCTCCAGAAACTTGGCTTTTTATGGGCTCTCCTTTCCGAGCCACAAAGCAGAGGCAAAGAGAGCTGCGACCCACAGGAAATTAAATCCTAAATTTAAATTTAATTTCAGGAAGCCCTAAAAACATGGCTTTGTCAGCAGGCCTAAGGACCGCAAATGGAAATAGGAATCAGTCAAGTGGTTATAATTTCATTGTACTGTTGCTGCCATGGGGGGTGGGAGGGTGTTGAGGTAGGTTTCCCCCCCCCCCTTTTGAACAGTTTTATTTTATAATGGATTTTTAAAACATTTTTACATGTTGTAAGCCAGCCGGAGTCACCTATGTGAGAGTTGCATGGCTCCAGAGTATAAATTTGTTTAATAAGAAAATAATAAAATAAACCGTGATTGTACAAGGATGGTGGGGCTGAAAAAGCCAGACAGGGAACGTAAAACGAGCATTTCAGGAAACAAAACGATGCATTTGGGGTGAACGAAACAGCAGCTGGAATCTTAACGTGTCTCCCGACTGGCAAAAGTTTAAAATAAATCAGCGCGGGGTGTGTGTGTTTTTCTCTCTCTCTCTTTCCAATCAATTCAGATGTTCTTTTTCTTTTTTTAAATTCCTCCCTGGTAGCGAAGAGGTGAGGGTGGAAAATATATATATATCTATTGAGCCTACAGATTCATGTCTAAAGATATTCCATCCGAAGTGAACATCATACCCTCTTTATCCAAATTTATAAACACGAACGTACAATATTTTTACTTGGCTTGGCAGCCAGGAGAGAGAGAGAGATTGTCAGCTAGGATTTCTTCAGCCTCCCCTCCTTTCCTTCCTTCCTTCCTTCCCTCCTTCCCTCCCTGCCCCAAATAAATTAATCCTTACACTGGTGGTTGGAGATTATGGGCTGTATAATGCAGCGGTGCCTTATCAGACCTCATCAGCCAAGATGGAATTCACATCCCCGGCCAAACCCCCCCCCCCCCACTCAACAACAACCCCAAAAACGCTGCTAGCTATCAACGGCTTTCATATTTTATCACGCTGATAAGGATATCGCAAATTCTCTGAAGCATTTCAAAACACTTAAATGCAAAAAAAGAGAGAGAATGAGAGAGAGAGAGAGAAACGGCAACTAAAAGGCTCTTTATGTCGTTTGTTGTGGGTGATTATGTGTTATTTATTAAATAAAAAATAAAACCCAACCCCAAAAAGAAAGATTTGACATTTCCAGTGGTGGGGAGGGTGGGGGCGGGGAAGGGGGAGGAGAAGGAGAGGGGAAAAAAAAAAAGATTTGAGTGCTTAATGGGATTTTCCCCAACCTCCCTCTCCAGCAAATGTTTTCAATCACTTCGAAAATCATTAATATTTGCTCCGCTGGCGAGTGGGAAGCTGGAAAGAAGGAAGAGGAGCAAGGGGGAAAATATTTCCTAATATTCCTCAGATGCAGAATTCTGCTCCTCCGTCCTGGAACTCTTTGGAACTCTTATTTTAGCATGCGCCATCCAATGCCACCAAGGCCCCAAATTTAGAACAGTGGTAACCAACAACTGCATGTCCCTATGCTACCCTGTCGCTGATGATGTTACTTAGTTTAGGTAGTGAAACGCCTGCGAGAAAAAAACCCAGCTCAGAGCTACTGTATATTAAACAGGGAGCAAGCCGCACTCGCTGGCGCTGATGATGTAACCGAGTTGGGTTATGAAACGTCTGCGAGAAAAGAAGCAAGCTCAGAGAGCATCAAGGACCTTAAAGTTTTTCCTCCTCTTCCCGCTCCTTCTCCTCCTCCACCACTTCTTCCTCCTCCTTCACTCCATAAACCCCACTCACCCCGTTACGCGGCACTAGGGATTCGAACTGCCGACCTTTCGATCGACAAGCTCAGTGTCTTAGCCACTGGGCCACTGCGTCCCTTAGAGAATCTCCATAGACAATTTGCAAAGAATCAAAATTCAGCCTGTAGCTGGGCCTTCCATAAAGGAAAATGATGGCCTTTAGTTTCCGATGCTACCATCATTTATTTTTTAACTGGAAAAAGAGATTTGTGTGTGTGTGTGTGTGTGTGTGTGTGTGTGTATTAATGCCTCTTGTGTGTTTGTTGTGTTTAAAAACACAAAGCCTTTAATGGACCCGTCCTGACAGTAGCTCCTCCTACCCATCACTCAGCCTCGTCTCCTTTTGCTTATCAATAACAAGGAGAGATAACCTTTCTACCCCCAAAGTGACAGCTTCCCCCCCCCGCACCCCCCACCCAAAATGGGGAGACAAGGACGGATTCATTACCGGCAACAGTGAAGAAGGACGAGCTGACCTCAGCTGCAGAAAAACCAGGCCAGAGAAATTTCTCCCGGGAGCTTTCTAAGGCAAGACCCAACCACCAACGTTATTCTTTGGTTTCCTGTCCTTCGGATTGCTTTCCTACGCAAGCGCTGTCGAGGTCACCATTCACGTCCTTCTCCATCTCTAGGTTGAGGCCTCCATTTTTCCTGCCAGAAAATGCTCGTTTCGGACCAGCTACCCTCTTTCCCCCCCCCCCAAAATAAGACATTCCCCTGAATAATAAGCCCAATCGGGCTTTTGAGCGCATGGCAATAAGGCTAAGCGCTTATTTAAGGGTTCAAAAAAATATAAGACAGGGTCTTATTTTCGAGGAAACATGATATCTATCATATCTATCTATCTATCTATCTCATTATCTATCTATCTATCTATCATCTATCTATCTATCTATCTATCTATCTATCTATCTATCTATCTATCTATCTATCTATCTATCTATCTCATTATCTATCTATCTGATTATCTATCTATCTATCTATCTATCTATCTATCTATCTATCTATCTAATCATTATCTATCTATATCATTATCTATCTATCTATCTATCTATCTCATTATCTATCTATCTGATTATCTATCTATCTATCTATCTATCTATCTATCTATCTATCTATCTATCTAATCATTATCTATCTATATCATTATCTATCTATCTATCTATCTATCTATCTATCTATCTATCTATCTATCTTTGTACTCTCTCTACTATCTATCTATATCATTATCTATCTATCTATCTATCTATCTATCTATCTATCTATCTATCTATCTATCTATCTATCTATCCATCCATCCATCCATATCTATCTATCTATCTATCTATCTATCTATCTATCTATCTATCTATCTATCTATCTATCTATCTACTCTCTCTACTATCTATCTATATCATTATCCATCCATCCATCCATCCATCCATCCATCCATCCATCCATCCATCCATCCATCCATCCATCCATCCATCTATCTATCTATCTATCTATCTATCTATCTATCTATCTATCTATCCTGTTTCCCCCCCCCCCCCAAATGAGACATCTCCAGTTGGGCTTTTGAGCGCATGGCAATAAGGCCAAGGGCTTATTTCAGGGTTCAAGAAAATATAAGACAGGGTCTTATTTTGGGGGAAACACGGTATTTAAAATTAAAATTAAACCCGGAGAGGTTTAAATACCAGATCAAGAGAGAAGGAACGGATTAGCTCCAAAATGGGCTGGAAATTTCTCATCTTTTTATTATTATTATTATTATTATTTTCCCCTCCCCCTAACCTTTCTGGTTCAGTTTGATGGGAAGGGTGGGGGAGAAAAAGAGAGAGAGAGAGAGAGAGACACACACTTTGTTTGAAGGAGAGAGAAAAATCCCCTGCTTATGTTAATGTCCCAGCAAAAATGCAGAGCTGGGTTGTTTTTTTTTCCTACTCATGGATCGAAAGACGCAAAGTGAAGGAGAAGGAGGGGAGAATTTGTCTCTGGGCAAAGGAAGCCGGAGTGAGTGCATGATCTTTGTTCCAAGAGACTTCCGAGCTTCTGTGACCTCCAGAATGACAGAGTTGGAAGGGACTCCGGAGATCTTCTAGTCCACCCCCTGCTTGAGCATAAGACCGTAAACCATTTCAGTCTCTTCTTAACAGCCTCCAGATTTTATAAAATCAGTATTGGCGGAAAGCAAAGAGAATAAACCTACTCAAGAATATAGGTTGTTATAGGGGATAAAGGCACAATTGGAATATATTGTATATCTTTCAATTGTTATAGAAGAAGACGTATAAGGGGGGAAAATGGTCTCCGGGGGTGGGGAGTGCACTGTATTATTTGTATTTTCCCCCTTTTTTTGGTATTTAGATGTATATGTACTATGTTTGTATTATTTGTATTTATATAATAAAATAAAAGCCTCCAGTGATGGAGCATTCACAACTTCCGGAGGCAAGTTGTTCCATTGATTATTTGTTCTCACTGTCAGGATATTTCTCCTTCGTTCTAAGTTGCTTCTCTCCTTGGTGAGTTTCCATCCGTTGCTTCTTTGTTCCCAGGTGCTTTGAAGAATAGCTTGACTCCCTCTTCTTTGGGCTAGCCCTTGAGAGATTGGAAGACTTGGTGGTGCAGCAGATTAAAGGGCTGTTAAGCAACACCAGCTGCCTGCAATTACTACAAGTTCGAATCTCACCAGACTCAAGGTTGACTCAGCCTTCCATCCTTCCGAGGTAGGTAAAATGAGGACCCGGATTGTGGGGGCAATAAGCTGACTTTGTATAAAAAAGAACACCGCTTGGAGAGGGGCGAAAGCCCTACGAAGCAGGTTTATACAAAAGTATGAAGGCTATTGCTTAACGCCTTGTAAGCCACCCTGAGTCTCCAGAGAAGGGCGGCATATAAATAAAGAAATAAGACTGCTATCGTGTCTCCCCTAGTCCTTCTTTTCATCAAACTAGACATACCCAGTTCCAGCAACCGTTCTTTGTATGTTTCATCCTCCAGTCCCTTAATCGTCTTGGTTGCTCTTCTCTGCACTCTTTCTAGAGTCTCCACATCTTTTTTTTTTACAATCAAGCTGTTTCTTCTCCACCCCTCCCCCAATTTGATTTCAACCCAACATCCATAAACAATGTTTATTGAGAGAGTCCAACAACCCCGCTGTTTTGGTGCCAGATTTTTAGAGCCATTGCCAGAAGGATGTGAGCATGTGGTGACTCAACCCACCCCTGGTCCAAAGGACGTCATCCCATCAACGGAACTCACATTTAAATTATGTGGACTGTACAGTGAATTTCCTCCCAAACCGTCACTGTATCCTCCCGTCTGATTGATAACATGACGCAGGGTATCCACCTGCAGCAGAAAACACAAGGAGGAAGAATGTGTTGGCTTGCCCCCAAATGAACTTCTTAACAATGCAGAGCTATTTTTGAGAATGGAGAACGGAAAGGGGAAGAGTTCTCGCAAACTGTTCCTGGAGAAAGAACGACGGATACCCACAGGACTAGAAATCTTCACTTGCCCCTTTTTTGGTTTCTACTTAACAAACCACTCCAGCCGATCAGCATTGCCTAGCCAAGTTGTTGATAAGATTGAGTTTTGCGCAGTGTGTCATTTTGACACATCCACAGCCCGGGGTGAGTGTAAGTTGAAAAGGACAGGGAGGAGGAGGAGGAGGAGATGTTGCAAATAGTAGAGAAGAAGAAGGAGGAGGAGGAGGAGAAGGGGAAGGGGAAGAAGACTATGATGATAGAGGAGAAGGAGGAGAAGGAGGAGAAGAAGGAGAAGAAGACAATGATGATAGAGGAGGATGAGGAGAGGGAGGATGTGGAGAAGGAAAAGAAGATGACTATAGAGGAGGAGGAGGAGAAGAAGATGATGATGATGACTATGATGGTAGAGGAGGATGAGGAGAAGGAGGAGAAGAAGGAGAAGGAGATGATGACTATGATAATAGAGGAGGAGGTGGAGAAGGAGAAGGAGGAGGAGGAGAGAAGAAGAAGAAGGCAAAAACTATGATGATAGAGGAGGAGAAGGAGAAGGAGAAGGAGAAGGAGAAGGAGAAGGAGAAGGAGAAGGAGGAGGAGGAGGAGGAGGAGGAGGAGGAGGAGGAGGAGAAGGAGAAGGAGAAGGAGAAGGAGGAGGAGGAGGAGGAGGAGGCTATGATGGTAGAGGAGGATCAGGAGAAGAAGGAGAAGAAGGAGAAGGAGATGATGACTATGATAATAGGGGAGGAGGAGGAGGAGGAGAAGAAGAAGGCAACAACTATGATGATAGAGGAGGAGAAGTAGAAGTAGAAGTAGAAGTAGAAGTAGGAGGAGGAGGAGGAGGAGGAGGAGGAGAAGGAGAAGTAGAAGTAGAAGTAGAAGTAGAAGGAGGAGGAGGAGGAGGAGGAGGAGGAGAAGGAGAAGGAGGAGAAGGAGGAGGAGGAGGAGAAGAAGAAGAAGAAGAAGAAGAAGAAGAAGAAGAAGAAGAAGAAGAAGAAGAAGAAGAAGAAGAAGAAGAAGAAGAAGAAGAAGAAGAAGAAGAAGAAGAAGAAGACTATGATGATGATAGAGGAGGATGACGAGAAGAAGAAGGAGGATGAGGAGAAGGAGAAGGAGAAGGAGAAGAACATTTATAGGGAAAACCGCTCTGCTTCTCCGGAACAAAAACCACACACCAACACAACAGCAGCAGAGGGCGAAGCCACACCAAAACCAGATCAACAACAGCTTTCAGATCGACACCCAAACAAACCGCGTGCCCAACCCGAGGCCACCAGGCCAAGCCAGAGCCGAACTGCATTCACAAAGTTTGTAAAACTTTCAAATGGGTGGTGGGGAAGAACAGGGGGGAGGCATCCAGCTTTTCACCGGGACAAAAATCCGGTGCTCCGAAAGATCAAATGTCGGCTTTTGGCCGTATGCCGAAGACCAGAAGCGTGCCGAATTGTGCGTGGAGGTGTGAACCGGTTGGATTTTTGGGGGTTTTTTTTTCCTCCATAACCCCCGAAGTTGGAAGGTGGAATTTGCAGTCGGATTGTTCCTTGGTTCTCTTCCCCCTATATTTACTTTTGTTTCTTTTTTTTTTTGTTTAATTAAACCCAAACCAGACCCTACCACCTACGCCCTAATTTAGCGGGGTGTCGGGGATGTGTTTTTTTTGTTGTTGGTTGTTTTTTTTTTCCATTTTTTTTGTTGTCTCCTACCTGTGATTGCACATTGGCTCCAACTTGAGACCCCTGGTAACTCTCCCCATTCAGATTCTGCATGTTCATGAACATGTCCCCAGAATTAGGAAGGTTAAAAGTACCGGAAGTACCTGGAAAATGAAAGAGTTAGCGGAGCTGAATCAACGAGAGGGCAGCAAAGAACGCGGGCGTGCAGAAAACCCCCTCCCTGAGACTTCCGAAAGGCATGGGGGCCGGGGAATGCAGAGGAAGAGGAGAGGAGCCAATGGAGGAAGCTACAAAAAAATTGGTTGGGTTGAAGAACCAGGACCTGCTTAAGCTAGGGAGGACCATCGGGGAGCTCCAGGTTGGCAAGGAAAAGGGAAAAGCAGAAGTCCCTGTTGTGGCAGGCCCCGGAATCAGAGGAGGAGGAGGAAGTGTGGGAGTCAGGATCAGCATCAAGGCAACCTGAGCGCTTCAAGGGGGAAGAGGGAGAGAGAGAGAGAGAGAGAAAGACAGAGAGAGAGAGAGAGAGAGAGAAAGACAGAGGGAGAGAGAGAGAGAAAGACAGAGAGAGAGAGAGAGAGAGAAAGACAGAGAGAGAGAGAGAAAGACAGAGAGAGAGAGAGAGAAAGACAGAGACACAGAGGGAGAGGGAGAGGGAGAGAGAGAGGGAGAGGGAGAGAGAGAGAGAGAGAGAGAGAGAGAGAGAGAGAGAGAGAGAGAGAGAGAGAGAGAGAGAGAGACGGAGCCTGGGCCATCCGTCAGCTCTCAAATGGACAGTCAACAGCCCCCAGGTCTGGAGGTGTATGATGAGGAAGAGGAGGAACAACTGGGTTCAGTGCCTGATGCACAGAAGGCAGAGGAGAGGAGAGCAGTGGAAATCTATGGGCCGGTCCTCGGGACGGAAAAGCCACCGCTGCTAGTGAAGTCCCACCATAGCTCTGGGGATAAAAGGCAGGGGGCGGAGATGAATAGATGGGGCAGACTTGTTAGCCTGCTGTGAGGGAGAAACTTCGCTGGGGCTTCTGGGGCTCCTCATAAAGGAATCGATCGATTGATTTCAGAGGGTTTGTCGTGTTTGGGGAGTTGGATCAGAGAATAGTCCCAATCTCTGGGCTTCAAACTCCCGGAGACCACGGCAAGTGGTCCAGGGGAAAAAAAATACTGTTGTCGTACTGGGTTTGTTCCTAACAGGGTTCCCTCCTGAGACAGGGGGATGACAGCATCATCCTGGCTGCAGAGGACAAGAGTTCCAGTCTGGCCATTTTTGAAGAAGGTCCATTGGAGGATTTACACCTCCGCTGGGTGAACCCCTCGCCGATTCCTCAGCACTCGGTTGCTCCCATCGATGAGGACACCCCTGGCTTGACTCTAAGTGGCCTAGGGAGAAGGGTAGCCCCCCTTGCCTTCCGGATTTGTCTTTTTCTTTTTCCTTCCCTCCCTCCATCTCCTCCAAATGCCGTTTTTAAAAAGAAAGGCAGAGACTTACCGGAGTTTGGTGTGGTGGGCGAACTGGTCTGGTTGTTTTGGACAGCAGCGGCTACGGCGTGAGCTGCCGTCACGGCTGTTTTGGCAGCGTAAAGGTTGGCTTCCTCTTGAAACTTCCCGATGTTTTTCTTGTACCTGATTCTCTTGTTGCCAAACCAGTTGGATACCTGGAAGGGGAGATGGGGAGGGGGAGAAGGGGGAGGGAGAGAGTGAGAATAAAAGAGAGAGGAAAGGAAGGAAGGAAGGAAGGAAGGAAGGGGAAGGGAAAAACAGATGAAAGGAGAAAGGAAGGGAAAGGGAAGGGAAGGGAAAGGAGAAAAGAAGGGAAGGAAAGAAGGAAGGAAGGAAGGGAAGAACACATGAAAGGGGAAAGGAAGGGAAGGGAAAAGAAAGAAGAAAAGAAGGGACGGAGGCAAGGAAGGAAGAAGGGGAAGGGAAGAACAGATGAAAGGGGAAGGGAAGGGAAGGGAAGAGAAAGGAAAGGAAAAAAGAAGGGAAGGAGAGAAGGAAGGGGAAGGAAAGAACAGATGAAAGGGGAAGGGAAGGATGAAAAAGGAAGAGGAAGAGGAAGAGGAAGAGGAAGAAAGGAGAGGAGAGGAGAGGAGAGGAGAGGAGAGGAGAGGAAAGGAAAGGAAAGGAAAGGAAAGGAAGGAAAGGAAAGGAAAGGAAAGGAGGAAAGGAAAGAGAATACTGGGATAAGTATGATTTGCTCAACATTTATGGGCACCTGATTGGTCAAATCCTGGCTCCAACTAGAGATATACTCCCACTGGATGACCAGATGTCTTGATGTACCATGCCTGGATTTAATGCCCAGCCTGCTGCTTTCTTTTTCATATTTTTCTGAATGTTGGGCTAGCATCCCGTGCAATCTTTTTTTTTTTCAAGTCGCCTTCTCCCCACCCATCCCGCCTCCCCAAACCAAGCACACAAACCACAAACCAAAATAGCCTCTTGAATGCTTACAACGCGTCCATCGGAAGTCAAAAACCACGTTTTGCTTCTGACCTTCCGACAAGCTGGATTCGCTTAACAACTCTGCTATTAAATGATGCGCTTAACAACCACGGCCAGAAAAGGTTGTAGAGTGGGGTGACAACGCTCACTTAACAAAGGGTATCCGCTTAGCGACAGGAATGGTGGGCTCAACTGTGACCCACCAACCCTTATTTGGGCATCGCTAATACATGAAATGTTGCATGGTTGCCTCACTTGCCTGGCTGAGTCAACCTTGAGCCGCTCAGAATCAAACTGCTGGCGGTGGACGGAGTTAGCCTGCAATAGCGCTTAGACTTATATACCACTTCACGGTGCTTTCACATCCCTCTCTAAGCGGTTTACAGAGTCAGCCTCTGGCCCCCAACAATCTAGGTCCTCATTTGACCGACCTCGGAAGGATGGAAGGCTGAGTCAACCTTCAGCCGATCAGGATTGAACCCTTGGCAGCCGGCAGAATTAGACTGCAATACTGTATTGTAACCACTGCACCACAATGGCTCATATAGGGAGGGAAGAAAGGAAGGAAGGAGGGAGAGAGGGAGGGAGGGAAGGAAACAAGGAAACAAGGAAACAAGGAAGGAAGGAGAGAGGGAAGGAGGGAAGGAGGGAAGGAAACAAGGAAGGAAGGAAGGAAGGAAGGAAACAAGGAAGGAAGGAAGGAAGGAAACAAGGAAGGAAGGAAGGAAGGAAGGAAGGAAGGAGGGAGAGAGGGAAGGAAACAAGGAAGGAAGGAAACAAGGAAGGAAACAAGGAAGGAAACAAGGAAGGAAACAAGGAAGGAAACAAGGAAGGAAGGAAGGAAGGAAGGAAGGAAAGGAAGGAAGGAAGGACTAGCAATAGCCCTTAGACTTATATACTGCTTCACGGTGCTTTTACAGCCCTCTCTAAGCAGTTTACAGAGTCAGCCTCTTG
>CM075968.1:12423836-12461336 GCA_038048745.1 Coluber constrictor foxii
CTGGGATTTGAACCTGGGCCGTCTGCCTGTAAGGCAGTTGATTTTCGTGGAAAATCCAGGATGACTTAACAAACATACATACATACATATACATATACATATACATATACATATACATATACATATACATATACATATACATATACATATACATATACATATACATATATATATATGTTTATATGCAATGGCTTGCTCTGTCGGTTTTGGTGGAGGCGTGAGTAGTTTTTGGTTTAGGGTATTGTTTTCACCTTGACTGTTTGTCTGGTGTTAATCCCCGTTTATCTGAATATTGGGTGCTGGTTGCAGGGCGAGCTACTGAATATAAACATGCACTGATGATGCTCCTTAGTTGTATAATGAAATACCTGCACTAAAACAACCGAATTCAGAGAGCACCCCCACAGCTGAACCCTGAGCTACCAATATTCCCTTCTATCCGTTAACTTGGTTTGACTGGCTTCCAAAAATTCCTCCCCCCAAAAAAACAGACACAAACGTCAACTCATTTTGGAGGTGCCCAGTTCACAACGAATAATCTCGGTCAACGAGTAGTAGACCTTCTCCCTACAGAGGTGCGGTACTTCCGTAGCAGACGGAAAAATCAGAAGCCGGCAGGAATATCGAAAATCGGTTAGACAAAGAGCAGAAAAGACAGACTCTATTTTGGCTGTCAGTTCTCCGGGGTGGGGCGGAGCTGTCCGCTCACATTGCACATAAGATTCTGATCTTGGTGGAGCATCGGCATCGTTCTTCTGGATTTTTCTTCTTCTGCTGCCGTGTTCAAATTTCCATGACCGTAAGAGGAAGACGGGCGAGTCGCCGGAAAACTCAAGTTTTTATTCTCCCGCTCGCTTTCGCTCTAGCCACAAAGGAACAATGCTGGACAGGGTTCAAGTAGGCCATAGAGAATTCCTTCCTTCCTAGCACATAATTAGGCGATCCACATGAGTAGGCCTCCTTTACAAAGGCCAATCATATCATATGTGAGGCTGGCTTTTAAATTCTAATTAGCCGCTCTCTGGGCATGTTTCCTTCCCCCCCTCAATCAGCCAGAAGGCACGAACGGAGGCAGAGCTTCTGCAGGACGAAGATGGGAATCGACCCATCTTGGAGCCGCTTAGCTTGACCAAGAGACGGCCACTCCCCACCACCAAGTTCTTGGGCACGGGACAACCGGAAAACATCACGGGTTCAACTCCGAGCAAAGGGGTGACGGGTCCGCTGGCAAGAAAACAACGGCCAAGAAAAGAACCTGGGATACTCAAAAACGCTGATTTTTAGGAAAGAGGTGGCAGCAGTGGTGGGATTCAATTTTTTTTTTACTACCGGTTCTGTGGGCGTGGCTTGGTGGGCGTGGCAGGGGAAGGAGTCTGCAAAATCTCCATTCCCTCCCCACTCCAGGGGAATGATACTACAAAATCCCCATTCCCACTCACTCCAGAGGAAGGATACTGCAGAATCCCCATTCCCACTCACTCCAGGGAAAGAATTCTGCAGAATTTCCATTCCCTCCCCACTCCAGGGGAAGGATACTGCAAAATCTCCATTCTCACCCCACTCCAGAGGAAGGATACTGCAGAATCCCCACTCCAGGGAAAGGATACTGCAGAATCCCCATTCCCACTCCACTCCAGGGAAAGGATTCTGCAGAATTTCCATTCTCTCCCCACTCCAGAGGAAGGATACTGCAAAATCTCCATTCCCACCTCACTCCTGGGGGAAGGATACTGCAAAATCCCCATTCCCTCCCCACTCCTGGGAAAAGGATATTGCAAAATCCTGATTCCCACCCCACTCTGGGGCCAACCAGAGGTGGTATTTGCCAGTTCTCTTAACTACTCAAAATGTCCGCTACCGGTTCTCCAGAACCTGCTGGATTCCACCCCTGGTTGGAAGGAGGAAGAGGAGGAGGAGAAAAACTGTGAGGTCCTTGGTGCCCTCTGGGCTGGGTTGACTTCTTACAGGCATTTCATTACCCAGCTAGGTAACGTCATCAGGGTTGGAAGGGAGTGGGATTTGCTCTCTGTTTACCTAGAGTAGCTTACCCTGTCGGTATTGGTGGGAATCTTCTTGGTGGTTGCATGATTAGGCTCTTGTTTACTGTTTGATTGCTTTGTCTGAGAACACCAAGGACCCCCAACACGTTCGAACCCTCCAGCACAAACATCTCTCTCTTGTAGGGTCTGGACTGGCATTTCCACAGACTTTGAACCTTCAGGGTACTTCAACTACTGGGTTTAGTTGGTGGGACTGGTCAAGAGTGGCTTGTCACCTGGGGAGCATTTCACCCAAGAAAGGACCATTAAGGAAGCTTCCGAAGGCCCCTTAGAAGTCAAGGAGCCACAAAAGAAACCCTCTGCTGCTCATCCCATTGGCCAAGAGGAGAGAGGGGCGGTTATCACTACTACAACAAGGAGCAGAACAACGCAGGAAGGGCAATTTTAATTTCAGAAATGGCAACGGTTCTCACAAGGGGAACCTACCTATCACTAAACGTCTTCTCTCTCTCTCTCTCTCACACACACACACACAAACACAAAGGCGCCAGGGTTTACCTGCGATACTGTGATGCTGCATTTCTTTGCCAGCTCTTCTTTGGCTTCTTCGCTGGGGTAGGGGTTGCTGAGGTGCGAGTAAAAATACTCATTCAGGATTTCTGTGGCTTGTTTACTGAAGTTGCGTCTTTTTCGCCTAAGAGCAGAGCAGAGGAGGGGAGGGGGGAAAAGAGGGGGAGAGGGAAAGAGGGGGAGAAGGAGAGGAAGAGGGGAGAAGGAGAGGGCGAGGGAAAAAGGCGGAGAGGGAGAGGGAGGGAGGGGGAAGAAGGAAGGAAGAAAGGATAAAAAGGAAGGAAGGAAGAAAGGATAAAAAGGAAGGAAGATGGAAGAATAAAAGGAAGGAAGATGGAAGGATAAAAGGAAGGAAAGGAAGGAAGGAAGGAAGGAAGGAAGGAAGGAAGGGAGGAAGGAAGGAAGGAAGGAAGGAAGGAGAGAAACAAGGAATGAAGGGAGGGAGGGTGAGATTAAGGAGAGAAAAGGAAGGAAGGAAGGAAGGAAGGAAGGAAGGAAGGAAGGAAGGAAGGAAGGAAGGAAGGAAGGAAGGAAGGAAGGAAGGAAGGAAGGAAGAAAGAAAAAGAGAGAGAGAGAAATCCCACAAGTGAGATAATGACAACATCAGGGGCAACCAGGATCAATCTTAACAGGAAGATTTGGGGCGACTACTAAAATTGAGGCTCTTTCCTGCTGGCTGGGGAATTTTGTGAGTTGAAGTCTACAAGCCTTCAAAGTTGCCAAGTTCGGAGAGCCTTCTTCTAGAAGCACCAGGAAAAAAAATTGATCTGGGAAGTGGACCTTCAGAAAACGAGGTTGAAGCAGGCAAACTGGGAAACAAGGCTTTTGAGGTCTGCTAAGACGCTGAGCTTGTCGATTGAAAGGTCAGCAGTTCAGCGGTTCGAATCCCTACTGCTGCGTAACGGGGTGAGCTCCCGTGACTTGTCCCAGCTTCTGCCAACCTAGCAGTTCGAAAGCACGTAAGAAATGCAAGTAGAAAAATAGGGACCATCTTTGGTGGGAAGGGAACAGCATTCCGTGCACCTTTGGCGTTGAGTCATGCCGGCCACATAACCACAGAGACGTCTTCGGACAGCGCTGGCTCTTCAGAGATGAACACCGCCTCCTGGAGTCAGGAACGACTAGCCCAAATGTGCGAGGGGAATTTTGACTTTTTACCTTTTTCTGATGGTAGAGCTTCTGAAACTTCGCTTTGCTTGTGAATAACTAGCAGAAACAATCCTTCCTGATCGACCACAGCCCCCCATCCCCACCTCCAAGAGATCTACCGGATCTACCCACCTGGCATCAAGGAACCGGGATCTCAAGATCATAACCGCTTCACAAGTGCTTTGCTTGAGCTGCATCTGGATGGAGCTGAATTTCCGATGGATGATCCCAACCATTCTCTCGATCTCTTTGGGGGAAATGGGCCGCGTTCGGCTCTGCTCTCGCAGGAGATTCATCACATGGGTAGTGAATTCATTGCACGCCTGGAGGGAGGGGGGGGAGGGAGGGAGGACAGGAGAGAATGAGGAGGGATGCTTTGGGCAAACCCACAACATGTTTACTCCAAGTTCAGAAAACACAACGGATGTCGTCCAACGATCAGCAGTCAACCACGATTAGGGGACTGGAGGCTCAAACATACGACGAACGGTTGCAGGAACTGGGCATGGCTAGTCTAGTGAAGAGAAGGATCAGGGGAGACAGGATAGCCGTCTTCCAATACTTCAGGGGCTGCCACAGAGAGGAGGAAGGGGCTCAAGCTATTCTCCAAAGCACCTGAAGGCCAGGCAAGGAACAATAGATGGAAACTGACCAGGGAGAGATTCAACCTGGAAATAAGGAGACATTTTCTGACAGTGAGAGCAATCAACCCATGGAATAGAAGTTGTGGGAGCTTCATCCCTTGAGACTTTCAAGAAGAGATTGGACTGCCCTTTGTCAGAAATGGTGTAGGGCTCCCCTGCTTGGGCGGGGGGAGGGGGGGTTAGACTAAATGACCTACTAGGCCCCTCCCAACCCATCTGTTAATCTGTATTGGCTTCACACAATGTTCTACTTCCATAGGTCCTCCTAATGTCAACCCTGAAGCTACGCCATTTTGAAACTTCAGCGTCGCCACAATGGAGCTGAGGGGTAGGGAAGAGGGGAAATAGAAATATCTGGGGTTTTGTAGCCAAAACAAGATCTTTTCTCCTAGGAATCAAGGACATTCCCACAGGTGGGCGGAGAGAAGAGGAATGAAGTTTACTAGGAAAACCGGACGGCACCTTAATTGGACCATGGGACTGATTGTTTGGGGAAGGGGGGAGAAATGCTTTTGCTTTTTAACTGGGTGAAAACGGCGGGAACATTCAGAGTCGGTTTTCACCAGCTTGTGCCAATGTGACATATCCGATAAAATTATTCTCGGAGAAATCTACCTGTTTGCTATGATTATATTACTTGGAACCCTGACAGCTAAAATAACCCCAAGACCTAATCCCTACGAGCGGGAACCCACAACGGGCTTACTCCAGGTCACTCGACAAATGTCTCGCTTAGCGATAGAAACGTTGGGTTCAACCGTGGTCATAAGTCGAGGACGGCCTCCACAAATCTTGATGAGCAGTTTGGCATTTCTTGCTTTCTGCGGGATTTCAAAAAGCTCGCCTCTACAGCCGCCCCTTCATCCGTGATTAATCTGAACGGCTCATTTATGGAGTGTGCACTTAGCTCATTACTCTAAGTAAAATTCGTTAAGTATTTACATTTAGATAATTAAAAAAAACCAGGGGAAATCTTAACACGGTGGTTACTAAAACCCAAGGCTTTTTCCCCTTGGAAGCAATCAAAGGGACTTTTGAATTCCTGTGTCATCCCAGGGATAAGACCCTAGAAAGATTTGGCTGGAACCCCACTCTCAATCAGCCTCAGGTCCCCAAGACGAGGCTACACAGAATGAGTTGGAAGGGACCTTGGAGGTCTTCTAGTCCAACTCCCTGCTTAGGCAGGAAACCCTACACCACTTCAGACAAATGGTTATCCAACATCTTCTTAAAAACTTCCAGTGTTGGAGCCTTCACAACTTCTGGAGGCCAGTTGTTCCACTGATGAATTGTTCTCACTATTGGGAAATTTCTCCTTAGTTCTAAGTTGCTTCTCTCCTTGATTAGTTTCCACCCGTTGCTTCTTCTCCTGCCTTTCAGGTGCTTTGGAGAATAGTTTGACTCCCTCTTCTTTGTGGCAGGGTTACAGTTAGGATCCATGTCACCTCCACCCCTGCTGCGGGATGGTTCCAAGTGAATTATGTGCAAGGATGCACAGAAAACAAGCAGAAATGGACCTAAAATCGGAGGTGGCCCTGTGATGCTTTAAGGCAGCTGGAAGTCACAGGATAACTATTTCCCCGTTGCAGTTTTAGCATGATAAATTGCCTGTTATGTCCGGCCTCTGTTTTATTTTATTTTATTTTTTCCTTCTGCTATGAAAAATAAATAAATAAATAACAACCCTCCCTTCCCCTCCACTCCTCCCTTAAACTCCTAGTTTGTCCCCTTCCTGCTTCCCCCTCCCCAAACCCCCCCCCCACTCCTTTCAGAAAGAGAGGGCATCCGGGCATTGTACAGCTCCCCAGTTATCCTGAGAGTTTCGAGATGCTTACAAATACTTTTGCCCGGAGCACCAAAAAAGAAAAAAAAAAAGTATTTCAATGTAATTATAGAAGATAGCTTTCAATATGTCATCTCTATTATAGCGGCTGTAAATTATGAAGGGAAGGATTTTTCTCCTGGCGCTGGGAAAGTGATGGCAAGACACACTTTCCTGAAAAATCGGCTTCGTTCCTTCTGCCCTTCCTCCACCCCCACCACATTCCCTGCCCCCCACCCCCCGCTGCTTTAAAATGCACCCCTGAAACTGGCAACAAATGTCAAAATCAAACTCCAGGCAGGGGGCAGAGGGTTGGGGAGGAGGGGGTTGAAGTCACAAAAAAGACAGCGCCAGGCCCTTTTGCTCCTGGGTTCAAAAAGGAAGAGAAAAGCAGCAAGACGTCAGTCCAAGCGTCCTTCTTGGGGCGATTGAATTGCAGCTGACCCAGATAGCTAAAAACGTCAGGTAATGTTCCCCGTCTGCCACTATATAGGTCATGCACACGGCAGGATCCGTAGGGCTCCGGGAAGGTGGTATTATGGTCAGTCACGCAGTCAGTCAGATGTTCAGACTGGATTTGGGGGGGAAAAAAACATTTTATCCGCCTATCTTCCCAAGTATTCTGTCAGATTTCGAGGCCGTCTCAAATAAATTGCATTTCAAACAAAGTCTTTGATGAAAAAACTTAAGCACGACATTTCTGGCTCCGACTCATCGTAGCCAACACTGACTTCCGACCCAAAAATCTTCCCTTTCTTTCCCCACTCCTCTGCACTCATTGGCCATCTTCCAAGTCACTCTACCCCTAATCTACTGCTCCAACTCAAAGGAATTTCCCCCCTCCCATCCCATCTCCTAGGGGATATTATCTCCAGGGAAAATAAGTAGGTGAAAAGCCAAACGTCTCTTTCCAGATGCCTCCGCTTCTCCTTCTTATGCCAGCACGAGCATAAATGCAGCTTGAAGTGCTGATATATACTACTTGGTATACCAAGTATAGGACTAAGTAGTGCAAAAGTTGGCTTGAAACTCAGTATTAAGAAAACTAAGGCCACAGCATTCCAGCCGTTTCGATTCCTGGCAAATAGATGGGGAAGAAATGGAGGCAGTGACAGATTTTATTTTCCTGGGCTCCAAGATCACCGCAGATAGGGACTTCAAGTGTCCCCAAGAAGCTTGCTCCTGGGGAGGAAAGCTATGGCAAATCTAGACAGCCTACTAAAAAGCAGAGACATCACCCTGCCAGCAAAAGTGCGTATAGTCAAGGCGATGGTTCTCCCAGTTGCAATGGATGGCTGTGATGGTTGGACCGTAAGAAAGGATGAATGCCAAAGAATGGAGGCCTTTGAATGATGATGCTGGAGAAGACTCCTGCGAGTCCCTTGGACTGCAAGGCCATCCACGCGGAGCCGTATCTGTGGGCACACACGTGTTGCCCTACCTCAGCTCCAGCACACATGCAAGCGCTGGTCAGCTGATTTTCAAGCCTTCTGGGCCCACTGGAAGTCAGGGAACGGGCTGTTTCCAGCCTCCGGAGGGCCTCCAGGAGGGGTGGGGAATGCCGTTTCTGCCCTCCCCAGGCTCCTAGAAAGCCTGTGAGAGCCTGGGGAGGGCGAAAATAAGCCTTCCAGTCCCAACAGACGTTTCTGGATTCTTGGGGGGCAGGGAGGCTATTTTCGCCCTCCCCAGGCTCCAAAAAAGCCTCTGGAGCCTGGAGAGGGTGAAAAACAGGTCTACTGTGCCATTGTGTGCCAAAAGCAGGGGGAGCATGGGGGGATTGCATGCACATGCATGGGAGGAGGGGGAAGGTGCATTGAATTATGGGTGTTGGGACGCACACGTGAGACATCCCTCCCCACCATGCTACCCCCGCTTTTGGCACGCGACGGCAAAAAGATTAGCCATCCCTGTGCTAGAAGAACCTCAATGTGACTTTCTTGGTTTTTGGAGGCTGACTTCGAACAAGAGAACCACCACCAATGTCACCAGGAGGCAAGGCTTCAAAGCTCTAACCTGCTCATACTTCTCCAGCTCGGTGTGGTAGATCTGTCTGATCTGCGTCAATTTGGCTCGGTAATCTGAGTGCTCGATCGAATTATCGGAAGTTCCGCCCGATGCTGCCGCCGCCGCTGCCGCCGCCGCCGATCCGCCGCCTTTCTCGGGACCCGAGACTCCTTCCGCGAGAAGCATATTGTCCAACCTCATGAGCTGCGGATCTGGGGGGTCTTCCTCTTGCGCCCCTCGGATGCTGAGACCTTGGGAGAAGGAAAGAAAAAGGAGACCCTCCGTTAGCTCGGCATGAAATGTCCGTATTCATCCCGCCAGTTCTTGAATCCTCTAAAACAGAAAGTGTTGCGTTGAACGCTCCTTT
Source organism: Coluber constrictor foxii (assembly GCA_038048745.1). Classification (NCBI taxonomy): domain Eukaryota; kingdom Metazoa; phylum Chordata; class Lepidosauria; order Squamata; family Colubridae; genus Coluber; species Coluber constrictor. The sequence continues at coordinate 12,432,393 of CM075968.1, forward strand.
TTTTAAAAATCAAGTTTTTATCATTATTATTTTTAATTTATACATATCATCGTGTGAGTGGGCGCGATGCTTGAGTATCATACATTTCAATACTTATAAACACATTCCTTATTCCGTTTTCCTTATTTCATGTTATTTTCTCCTACTTTTACGCAAAAACTTAATGCTCATATAAATATTAACTAGCGTGCAATGACATCTAAACCGATGCGCTTTCACATCTGTATAGTCTTCCATTATAGTTTCAATAATATAACCCTCATGGAAACCCGCCCCACAAATTATCCGTCTGTTTTCTTTTCTCCTGTACACCGTACTTCGCCCATTTTTACAACATCCCTCTCCTTTCCTCTTCTCTTCTCTTCTCTTCTCTTCTCTTCTCTTCTCTTCTCTTCTCTTCTCTTCTCTTCTCTTCTCTTCTCTTCTCTTCTCCTCTCCTCTCCTCTCCTCTCCTCTCCTCTCCTCTCCTCTCTCCTCCCCTCCTCTCTTCTCCTTCCTTCTCCTCTCCTTCCCTTTCTCCTTCTCCTGTCCCCTCTCTATTTCCCCTCTCTCTTCTTCTCTGCTTCTGATCTCTCTCCTTTTTTGAAGGGGAATTGTTCCATCCCAGGTAATTCCTGACCTGTGCTCGGCCACTCCCTTGCACCTGCACAAACCCAGTATTTCAGGGCTCTAAACATATGGTTTGGTGGCAGTAGCATCTGTTGGTTACCAGATAACTCCCTCCCCCCCTTCCCTGTTCCTCTCTCTCTCTCTCTCTCTCTCTCTCTCTCCCCCTCCTCAGAAGAAATGAAAAGCTTTGGCTGCCCAAGAGAAGCTCCCCGAGTTATGCCTTGTCAGCAGTCCCATCTGAACGCCACAGATCAAGGCTGACAATTTGTACGTTTAATCGGGTTGAGGTGGGCGGGCTGCCAAGATGTTTCTCCGCACACCCGCAAAACACAACGTTGAGATTATAATTACCGATGTTAAGGAGGAGAAAAAAGGCAAGGCCTCGCTGCACGGCAACCTCGTTCCCAACTCCCACCCCCCCAAAAAGGATCCGCTGTAATTAACCTCTTTCAAAAGCGAGCTGTCCTGGCAGGTTCCTTGGGTAGGGAGAAGACACCCCCCACTGCCCGCACACCCACCCCAGAGATTGTGCGTTGATACCTTCTTTTCTGGCATCAATGGGTGTCCATATCGAACCAAATACAAGTTCCAGGCTGGGAACGGCTAACTTTTCAACATCCACAATAGCAATAGCACGTAGACTTTGTAAAATTTGTTTTTGGATTAATTTTAACTTTTATATTGCCTGTGTTTTAATGTTTGGCTGTTCACCGCCCTGAGTCCGTCAGGAGAAGGGCGGTATACAAATTTAATAAACTAAACTAACTGAAATAAATTAATAGAGGCGGTGGTTTGGCACGCCAGCTTCCCTTTCGTAGGCACGACCAAAGGCCTTTGTAAATTAAACACCCATAACTAGGCACCTTCTCGATATATACTCTCACCCCACTGCTTATTGTTTGTCTGTTTTTATTCCCCAGTATATCAACCTACAGCTTTATTACTCTTTAGTTCGGTGACCTTTGAGAGCTACCCGATATTAGAGATATAGCATGGACTTCACCCGGAGCAGCCATCTATCACTTCCACCATAACGGGAGAACTACGACGCAAGGACTCCATCTCGATTGTTATGTGTCAGCCTAGAATAGCGCGGGGGATAATTTCAGGTTTAAAAAAAAGGGGGCTGCTTAGAGACGGATGCCCCTTTTGGAGGGTCTTCGGGGACGTTGCTTTCAGCCCCCTTTTCCGTGGGGGTCCTCAGGGCACTCTGAACTTGGCTGCTTTCCTTGCAAACGTTTCATCACCCAACTAGGTAACGTCATCAGCGCGAGTGAGGGGGGGCTTGCTCCCTGTTTAGATATGGCAGTCCTGAGCTTGGTGGTTTCGCAGGCATTTCATTACCAAACTAGGTCACGTCATCCGTGCTGGTGTGATCTGCTCCCTGTTTATATTCAGTAGCTCACTCTGTAACCAGCACCCAGACCCTAAATTCCAGATAAGCAGGGATTAACGCTAGACAAACGAGGTAGGTAATTTGTAGGTGCTGGAAAGGGAGTAGGGCTTTGTTCCCTGTTTATATAAAGACGCTTGCCCTATCACTGTTGGCGGAGGTGTGGGTAGTTCCTCGATTAGGGTACATTTCCTGCTTGATTGTTTGTCTGGTGTTAATCCCTGCTTATCTAAATATTGGGTGCAAGGCGCTGGTTGCAGGGTGAACTACTGAATAATAAAACAGGGAGTACTTCAGTGGTGGGTTTCAAAATTTTTTTACTATCGGTTCTGTGGGCGTGGCTTGGTGGGCGTGGCAGGGGAAGGATACTGTAAAATCTCCATTCCCTCCCCACCCCAGGGGAAGGATACTGCAAAATCCCCATTTCCTCCCAATCAGCTAGGACTCGGGAGACAGAGAATAGATGGGGGCGGGGCCAGTCAGAATTTTTACTACCGGTTCTCCGAACTACTCAAAATTTCCGCTACCGGTTCTCCAGAACTGGTCCGAACGTGCTGAAACCCATCTCTGGAATAAGTCCCACTGACTAACAGCAGCATCCAAGTTGAGAGAGAGCCAAGGACTCAACAATCTTCCTAACCACTCCTCCTCCTCCTCCTTTCTCCTCCACTCCCCAAATCCCACTTCCTTCTAGCACTGATGATGTTACCTAGGTTGGGTACCTGCTCGCTGGCTCCCAATTTCTGCCTACGTACAGCCTCACCATTTCTTTCCGTACGGGTAAGATCCCGACAAATCGCATCAAGAACAGAGGCCCCCCACATTTCTTTCGCCACGAACCGGTCTTTGTTATAAAAACCAGAGAGTTTTAGCCTATCTTTCCGTGGATCCTAATTAGCTGCCTTTCAATCCGCGGCGCACCTGCCTCCGTAGATAACACGGCATTCAGAGGCCAATAAATAAATTGCAGGTCAAAATTATTACAAAGCCTCCCCTTCGGATTCAAGCCTTCCCCTTCGCCACACGAAAGGCCCCTCCCCGATACGAAAAGCACCCTCAAATCCCACTCAAAAAAAAAGAAAAAAAAAACTCAGTCTGATTACAGAGGCCGTTGGAGTTTAATAATCTGACTGTAATTCAGGCATTTTCAACAGCTCATTAAGGGTTCATTAATATATGGGCCAGCTTTTGAATTATAAATAAGCAGATAAGAAACCTGTGGTGTTGGAATTGTACGGCTAGGTATGCTGGCTAACGGAATAATGTCGCGGCAGCTACAATGAAAGGGCCTGCCCCAGAGAGCTCTCGGCACGATAAAAAGACAAAGCTTTTTTTTTTCTCCCCCTCCAGCCTTATTTATTAATTCAGTTCCACGTTTCACCTTGAAAAGAGGGTATGCTGGGGTTTTGTTAACCGAGGCTTTAAGTCCGATGTTTTCAAAACATGCCCGTCACAAAGAAACACTGAGCCATAATAAATAAATAAATGAATAAATAAATAAATAAATAAATAATAGGCAAAGGTTTAGGAGTCAGTAAAGAAAGTCTAGCCTGATCCCTGTTGAATTTTTTTAGATTTTTAGTATTGTAGTGTTGTTTTTATTTTAAGTATTTAATTGTCTTAACTTTCAGCCAAAATTTATATGGGTTTAAAAAATTTTTTTAACTTTTATGTACTGTTTTTTATCTGGCTGTTCACCGCCCTGAGTCCGCAAGGAGAAGGGCGGTATATAAATTTAATAAATAAATAAATAAATAAATAAAGGTTGATGGCGAGGAGGCAGCCAAGGTTCAATTGACCAACTTCCAAGAGAACGCTACCCCGAAAAAGAAAAATCCAAAATTTTTCATCTCATTCCTGAGAATTAAAGGTAAGGGTTTCCCCTCGCACATATGTGCCAGTCGTTCCCGACTCTAGGGGGCGGTGCTCATCTCCGTTTCAAAGCCGAAGAGCCAGCGCTGTCCGAAGGAGTCTCCATGGTCATGTGGCCGGCATGACTCAACGCCAAAGGCGCACGGAACGCTGTTCCCTTCCCACCAAAGGTGGTCCCTATTTTTCTACTTGCATTTTTTATGTGCTTTCGAACTGCTAGGTTGGCAGAAGTTGGGACAAGTCACGGGAGCTCATCCTGTTACGCGGCACTAGGGATTCGAACCGCTGAACTGCCGATCTTTCGATCGACAAGCTCAGCGTCTTAGCCACTGCGTCCCCTGTCCTGAGAATTAGGAAAGGGGAAAAAAAAAAAAAGAAATAAGCAAATGCAGTAGAGAACCTGCCTAGAACTAAGGAGAAATTTCCTTCACAGTGAGAACAATTAAGGCTTGCTTTCAGAAGTTATGGAGGATCCATCACCGGATGTTTTCAAGAAGAGATCGGACGGCCATTCGTTTCAAATGGTACAGAGCAGGGATGGCTAACCTTTTTGCTGTCGCATGGGGAGATTGCGCATGTGTGTGCCCACACCCACAATTCAATGTGCCCCCCTGGGCATGTGTGCATAACCCCACTGTGCTTTCCCCACTTTTGGCACGTGTGGGCCAGGTAGGCCTGTTTTTTTGCCCTCCCCAGGCTCCAGAGCCTTTCTTGGAGCCTGGGGAGGGCGAAAACGGCCTTCCCCACCTCCCGGAGACTGGATGGCCTGTTTCCCAACTTCCGGTGGTACCAGAAGGCCTGGAAATCAGCTGGCCGGTGCATGCATGCGCGCTGGAGTTGAGCTAAGGCAACACTCTGCGTGCCACCTTCTCCTCCTCCTTCTCATATCTTCCTTCTTCTCATCCTTCTCCATACCTTCCTTCTTCATCTCCTTCTCTTCCTCCTTGTCCTCCTTCTCCTTCTCCTCATGGTTTATCTCCTCCTCCTCCTCCATATCTTCCTTCTCCTCCTCTTCCTCTTCCTCCTTCTCCATATCTTCCTTCTCTTCCTCCTTGTCCTCCTCCGCTTTCTCCTTCTACTCATTGTCTATCTTTTCCTTCTCTTCCTCCTCCTCCATATCCTCCTCCCCCCTCTCATCCTCTTCCTCCTTTGCTTCCTCCTTGTCTTCTCTCTCTCCTCCATGTCTTCCTTCTCCTCTTCTTCTTCTTCCTCCTCCTCTTCCTCCACCTCTGCCAAATACACAACTCAAGTATCCGCTGTTCAACTTGTACAAGTCATCGACTTCAGCCCTACCCCCAAGCCATCTTATCTCCTACCCTAACTGGCGAATGCCACAGGGCAGGAAAGTTGCAAAACCCAACCCCCCCGTGCCAAAATCGGAAGCACCATACCCTTCCTCGTGCATTTCTCACTGCGGCTTCTCTCCTTGAGTTTTAATATTTTTTTTGCATGGGGACACGGAGGAGGAGCAGGAGATTTACAAGACCACCATCCGCCCTGAATGCTTGGCAGCAACAACAGGGTCCGAAAGCTATCTCCATGCCGTGGAAACGTGAAGGGTCCATGGGATATCGGACGTCTCCCTTCTTGACCACATCACAAACGACACCGTCCGACAACGTTTTGGTGTGGCACCGATTCTAGAGAAGATGAGAGAAGGCTGGCGGCATCTGCCACTGTGGTCAAGACTGCCTACTAATTAGAAGTAACCTCGCGGGTGCCCAAAACAGAATGGCAAGGCACCATCAACAAAGACACCCAAGCCACGGGCCTGCGCCCTGGAGACCATGCAAAGTGGCATTCAATGATCCAAAAAGGAGGCCCTTGCGCTTGCGGGATTATGCTAGGAAGGAGGAGGAGGAAGAGGAGGAGGAGGAGCCGTAAAAGAAATGACTTAAAAGACAGGGTTGGGAAGCCGAACCGCTTGGTGCTCGCAGCCCTTCCTGGCTCGATGTCACTTCCACGCCTGCTTAAAGGTGACGGGCTAAAGTTGGGCACGTTTGTCATGTCAGGTGTATTAAATATAACGTGGCAAAGCTCTGCGCACTTCCCCACCAACGCGGGCTGTCACTTTCGCTTCACTCATTCTCTATTGAGGAAAAATGCAGCACTGGGAATTTACAAGGCTTTTCAGTTAAATGGACATAAATCACAGGTTTCATTCAAAGCGAATAATCACTGCCCATAAAGACCTACTTGTCTGTTACCATATATTACAGCAGAGTTCCTGTGAGCAATAATGCAGCCATTCACGGCAAAAGGAAAACAGAGCGAGACATTAAGAGATGACATGTAATCCTGTTAGGCGCCTGACGTGGGAAAGGAGCCTGACATTTTTATCATATATGTCCATTTCCATTTGGACAATCAGCAGAATAAAAATGATTACTTCGCCTGATGGAATCTACCTTTCCTTTTCCTTAAAACAGGCCGGGCGAGATTTGTTTACGTGCTGGGAAAAGCGGCTGGGCGAGGAATTCATCAATCTCCAGGTGGGAAGGCTTCCCACCTTCTGATGCTTCGAGGAGAAGATTTCAAAGCTTCCCGTTCATGTTTCTTAGATATTGTTCTCCGCCATCCACCACAGAGGGAATCGCGGCCAGCTTTGAGGCCGGATGACCAACAACGAATCAAATACACAAATAAAGTTTATTCCCCGCTAAATGTTTACGGAGAGTCTCGGTCCATCCGAGCGATGGTTGATCCGAAGGTGCTTTTTTCAAAATTATTGGGCTTTGTTTTTCCCCTAAAGTTGTTTTGCTTCTCATCCAGGAAGCTTCTTCTGTTCTGAACAGAATGGAAGAAGCTTCCTGGATGAGAAGCAAAACATCTTCAGGGGGACTTTTGAATTCCGTGCTCAAATTCCGTGCTCAAACTTACTTATGAACCAATCCAGCATCTAATCCAATAACCTAGGGAAATATACAACATTTATTAACTCCGAACCCTAATCAAAAACGAAGAGACAAAAACAAAGAGACAAAATTTTGCCAAATTCTAGCAACAGAAGGAAAGCCACAGGGGGTTTCCTTTGAGATTGGAGGGTCCTGGCTAAATATTCTTAGTCTGAAAGTTTACAACCTCAAAATATAACAAAAATAAAATGTTTGCTGCCCCCCGAAATCTTTCCTGTGATTACTGGTTTTAACCAGATTTATAACCCTGCCGTTCTTCTTTTCATGGGAACATGGAAGTAACTTTTTATATAGATACTGAGAAAATATACACTAACTGGCAGCTCTTTTTTTTTTTTATATATATATATATATAAATTGAGTTCTTTCCTCGGATTTTTATGTTGGTTACACATTTATGACCGGCGATAAATTGCTGGCAGGTTTGTCTAGGTTTTATGGCTTCGTTCCCTTTTCACTTTCTCCCAACCGATCTCTTGAGTTCTGGCAGCTTTCACACTTCTCTTTTTTTTTTTCTTGTTCGGAGTTCCCACTTAGCGTTAAAATGCTGCCTTCGGTCAGCCCAGGTTGCAATGAATAAGAAGAGAGAGAGAGAGAGAGGGAGCTATACTTTCTGATCAGGTTTTCCGTTTCTCCGCCCGGAGAATCTTGGAGCAGTGGGTTCGATAAAGCTTAAAAAGGGTTATTAAATAGCCTGCTTTCTTGTGATGCTCGGAAAGCAAGAAAGAAAAACGAGAGAAGTGAGTTCGCCGTGGTACCCACCTCATCACAAAGCAAACGCAGAACGTAGAATAAACGAGAGTTGGAAGGGACCTCGGAGGTCTTCTAGTCCAACCCCCTGCTTAGGCAGGAAACCCTACACCAATTTAGACAAATGGTTATCCAACATCATCTTAAAAATTTCCAGTGTTGGAGCATTCACAACTTCTGGAGGCAAGTCGTTCCACTGATCAATTGTCCTGGGAATTTCTTCTTACTTCTAAATTGCTTCTCTTCTGGATGAGTTTCCATCCGTTGCTTCTTCTCCTGCCTTCAGGTGCTTTGGAGAGTAGCTTGACTCCCTCTTCTTTGGGGCAGCCCCTGAGATCTTGGAAGACTTCCCTGTTTCCCCAAAAATACGACCTACTCCGAAAGTAAGTCTTAGCTTGGTTTTGACATGCACGCCCAATATAAACCCTACCCCCAAAATAAGCCCTAATTAAGACCCCGCCCACTCCAAGGTGCACAAGTAAAAATTAAGCTACGGTGAGGATGATGGGGGAAGGATATTGCAAAATCTCCATTCCCACCCCACTCCAGGGGAAGAATACTGCAAAATCTCCATTCCCTCTCCTCCTGGGGTAAGGATATTGCAAAATCTCCATTCCCACCCCACTCCAGGGGAAGGATACTGCAAAATTCCCATTCCCACCCCACTCCAGGGGAAGGATACTGCAAAATCCCCATTGCCACCCCACTCTTGGGGGAAAGATATTGCAAAATCCCCATTCCTTCCCCACTCTGGGGCCAGCCAGAGGTGGTATTTGCCGGTTCTCCGAACTACTCAAAATTTCCGCTACCGGTTCTCCAGAACCTGTTAGAACCTGCTGGATTTCACCCCTGCCCGCAACACAACACAACTCAAAGTGAAGAGAGAAAACCCCTAACCCAATAAATCATATTAACAAAACACCCAGTCCTACTGCACCTGTGTGAACATGTTACACATTGCACCGGCCCTGTAGTCCATCGTACTACGTAGTTATGATGTTCTTTCTCATACAGGAGTCTGACAGCCCACAGATAAACACTGTTCTTCAGCCTGTTTGTGTGGCTGGCTATACTTCTATATCTCCTTCCCGATGGTAGGATGGTAAAGAACCCCTTAATCCCTTAATTAGATCTCAGATGGGCTCCCTGAAAAGTAAAAATAAGCAACGGGACAAGTCTTTTCTGACTCACAGGATGTGGTTACGGTAACCTTACAATAAAAATAGTGTTAATATCCATGATTTGCGCCTCTTGTCTATACTACCTGGAAGGGCCGATGACAGAAGCGAAGGAGGAAGGAAAGTCAACATTTCCCATTTTCCCTATTTTTCCTACCCTGGCTGCTTTGAAGTGGATTGTGACTTTCAACCACCTGAAGCAGACGGATGAAGGAGGTTTCCAAAACTCAAATTCAAACCGATTAAAAGTATTTGCCTCCCAACTCATCTTCTCCTTCCCCGTTGCGAACATCAACTCATTTCCCATGCTCTATAAAATGTGAAGACGCACGTGTCCCATGGATTAAAACTCTCCTCCCAGGATAACGGATGCCTGGCCTCTTCCGAGGAGTTGCCACCGTTCTCCGTTGTTCAAATCCCAAGAGGAACATTTGCGCTTCCCTATTTGAAGGCCGCTGAGCAGCTCTATAAAAGGAGGGCCCTTCCCAATTCATCTACATTCTACAGCATTGCACAAAGTTTTATGAGCATGATTATAAAAGGATACAATCTCCCTTTGTCATTTAAACTATTCTGTGACACACAATTTTAATGCCAAAGCTCTTGTAAATTTCACATTCGTGTAAACAAGCCAGTAATTTTCAAAAGCTAGACTCCCCTAATAAAACAAGATGATTTGGGAGGCCCAGCGGAATCAAGAATCTAAAAATTATGGACATAGTCACCAATCTAAATCTGATCCGTGTCAAGCTTTATAATTTCCTCGCCTTTCTTTCTGGCAGTTAAATAAATAAATAAATAAATAAATCCAAGGTGCGTAATCTATTTCCCGAGCTTCTTATAATCTCTTTCATCATTTTTGTTGTTTTTATTTATTGTTTTGAAGCTTCTGGCTTCGTAACCCTCTGGAACAATCTGGGCTATTAGATTTTGCAGAACAGCAGACAAAATTGGGTGGCGGAGTTAAGCACGTCATCAGTTTAGAATCGTTATGCTACCGCAAGGATCCGAGTCCAGCCGCACTTGAATGCCATTAATTCTGGTGCCAATTTAGTATTGGACTTGAGTTGACGAGATTCTTGTGTATAGGCTTGGCCAATAAATTCTGAATTATGGTCCTGATCCTTTGTGCCTGACATTAATCTGGTCTACTCAATTTCAATGCTAAATTGGCAGAACACAGAAAAGGATGATGGAATTCAAGGAAGCTTCAAGACCATTTGTGGTGATGCAATGACTTTAAGTTGATGACGTGCTTAACTCTGCCCTCCAAGCATCTGCCTGTTCTTCTTTTACGGTTTCAAGACATTGTCTTTATCCAAAAGGTTGAAAATCTGCATTTCGTATCATCTTCAATTTTTCTTAAGCTGGCTTGGGTTGATTTACAGTTATGTAGGAGAAACCAAGGAAGCAGATTAACCTGAACCAATATCTCAAAATCAAGCAGTGGTAAACTGCTTGTATGTCCTGGCCGAATAAACTATATAGATATCTCCATTAAATCTCCTAGAAAAAAAGTGATTTTCTCTCCTTTATAAGATCTCTCTCTCTCCCCCTCTCTCTCATTCTCTCTCTCCCTCCCTCCCTTCCTCCTTCCCTCTCTCTACGTGTGCACAATTGGAGTTATCTTTCCAAAAGATAACCCTTCTTGGATGAGATCTCATGACAAGGTAGGATCATGAAATAATTACTTAATAAATTGTACTACCAGACTAACTCTATTAAATGTTTGGTTGAAGCGAACCAGAGTACCTATAAGTGGACAGATAATTTTATTTTAGGATCACTTATTGACTACAAGTGTCCTTTGATGAACTAGGCTAGTTAAAGCCAGTCTTTTAAAATATGTGGAGGCCTACAACCAGGAGTTCATAATCTGTTCAGATGCAAAAATGCAAGTCCAAGAAAATCTGAATTTGAGTTTAGTCTCAGAAGAAGCATTCCTACAAAAGAACATTCAGAAGGCCTCTTCCAAAGCTTTAAGAGGGAGCATTCGTTGGCACATCATGCCAAAAAAATAAAGGGAAATGTACCTATTCTTTTTCCTGAATTTGAGTTCTATCTCAAAAGAAACATTCTCTCTCTCTCCTCTTCTTTGTCTCTCCTGTCTCTCTTTCTCTCTCCCTCTCTCCTCTCTGTCTCTTTCTCTCTCTCTCTCCTTGCTCTCTCTCCTTTTTGTCTCTCCTTTCTCCTCTCTCTGTCTCTCTCTCTCTCTCTCTGTCTCTCCTCTCTCTGTCTCTCTTTCTCTTTCACTTCTCTCTCTCCTTGCTCTCTCTCCTCTTTCTTTGTCTCTTTCTCTCCTCTCTCTCTCTTTCTGTGTCTGTCTGTCTCTCTCCTCCCTCCCTCTTTCTCTCTTTCATTTCATTTAGGTAGACTTCACTTGACTTTAACTCGTGATATATCACCATACGATTTCTTGAATTGTACAAGAATATTAGAAGCCTCGATTGTCAGAAGGAAGCCCTCGTGTAATATCATACCACTTTCTTTTTCCACTTTGTCTGCAGATATTGTACATTTCCAAAAAGATAACATCCATCTTCAGCAGACAGGAAAAGCAAGAGGGAGTAAGAGATGAATGAAGCCGAATTCTCACACCCTCCAGAATTCAACTCCTGGCCAACGGGTTCATCGTCCCAGGGAATTGTGAGAACTGCAATCTCAGCACATCTGGAGGTCACCAGATGGTGGAAGCTTGCTTGAACACTAATCAAACAGTCATCAAAAGGTGAGGAGAGTTGAAGATGTGTGGAAAAGAGCTGCCCTCTTCCCTTTAGACACAGGACATAAAGTTAAGCCTTCCAATATTCAAAATCTCATACCAAGAGTCTGAGCATCGCAGGTTGACAAAGGAAAGCAGTTTGGTGTGAGCCAAGAGTTTTGTTTTGTTTTTTAAGGAAGGTAGATGTGGTGGAATCTGGCCATGGGTTATGGGAGAGGGGAGAAAAGAGAAACATCAGTCTTGAATCGTTGCTGTACAGGAAGCACAGAAAGGTTCCTCCCTAATTCTTCACAGCTTTTAACCAATAAGTTATACAGAGCGTGCTTTATCCTGGCAAGATTCTGTCTATTAGGTGATCAGCAATCAGCAATAAAGTAACTCCTTATGCAAGTATGCTTTATCCTGCCAAGATTCCGTCTATTAGGCAATCAGCAATAAACAAACTACTCTGGATATTAACACGTGTTGTTCTTGGTTTCCCACACTCAACAGCAGATGATTCCACACAAGACCATAAGCATATAGGGAAAAAGGAGGACATGCTGGAAGGTCCCTCTATAGTGTACAAAAGGGCTGGGTGTAGAATATAATAATAAAAGGAAAGAAAACCAGATGTATTTCAGATGTTACACTATATGTTGCTGGAGAAGACATCACCCAATAAAAGTGGAGTGAAATGGAACCCACAAGTCCAGAGATTCCAACTCTGAGAGGAGGAGAAAGACTGGGAAGGAAGGAAGGAAGGAAGGAGGAAGGAAGGAGAAGGAAGGAAGGAAGGAAGGAAGGAAGGAAGGAAGGAAGGAAAATATCCAGGGAGGGAAGAAGGAAGGGAGGGAGGGAGGGAGGGAGGGAGGGAGGGAGGGAGGGAGGAAGGAAGGAAGGAAGGAAGGAAGGAAGGAAGGAAGGAAGGAAGGAAGGAAGGAAGGAAAATATGGAAAATATCCAGGGAGGGAGGGAGGGAGGGAGGGAAGGAAGGAAGGAAGGAAGGAAGGAAGGAAGGAAGGAAGGAAGGAAGGAAGGAAGGAAGGAAGGTATGAAAAATATCCAGGGAGGGAGGGAGGAGGGAGGGAAGGGAAGGGAAGGGAAGGGAAGGGAAGGGAAGGGAAGGGAAGGAAGGAAGGAAGGAAGGAAGGAAGGAAGGAAGGAAGGAAGGAAGGAAGGAAGGAAGGAAGGAAGGAAGGAAGGAAAATATCCAGGGAGGAAGGAAGGGAGGGAAGGAAAGAAGGAAGGAAAATATTCAGGCAGATAAGAAGGGAGGGGAGGAAGGGACCAGGGAAAGGAAGGAGCAAGGGACGGAGCGAGCTTTCATATCCTCAAAGAAATAAAAGTCCAGTTTGGAATTCTTCCTCCCCTCTTATCCAAAAAGCCTAAGGACCCCATTTTCATGGAACAGGTGAGAGAGGGCAATAACGAGGAGTTTTTTCTAACCTGTCAGTAAAAAAATAAAAAAAACAACCTCCCTCAACCCCCCCCTCTCTGCCTGCCCCCTCTTCTCTCAATCCCCTTCTCTTCTCCCCTTTGCTTTTCCCCCAAGTGGCTACTTCAGGTGGAATAGCGAGAAATGTCAGCTTTGATCCGAGCTGGCTGGCCCCGAGGAAGCAAAAAGGCAAAAAAAGAGAGCAAAAAATAAAAAATAAAAAAATCTCGTGGATGGTTAAGCTCCAAGGCCTGAAGGAGAGGCCAGACCCACTGCAGCCAAGCCAACCTTGGCAATAACCGTCTCCGGCAGAAAATTACGAGCAGGCTCCATAAATCCAGCCTCTTCCTCTTCACCCGGGCTCATTACAGCTCTCCGGATTCTCTGGGCAGCCGTAATTCTGCCAGCAGATATCCAGGAATCACCTTGTCAATACCCTGCGGTGCCCACCTCTTCAACTACTGCTGCCTCTTCTAAGCTGCTCTTGGATGCGATTTTGGCTGACCTTTAATCTGAGGCAACTTTACTCTCATCACCAAAGTGTAAGTTGGAGAGCCATAAAACCGCAACCTCTCGGAGGCAAGAGGGAACGCTAAAGCTCTCCTAACTGGGAAGCTAACCTTTAGTAATGGTTTTCCGCATCGATGGGAGGAAGAGAGGGGAGAGAGAGAGAGAGAGAGAGAAGGAGGGGGGAGGGAGGGAGGAAAGGAGGGGGGCGGAAGGAGGGGAAGAGAAAAAGAGGCTCAGGCAGGAAACAGCCAACAGTGTCTGCAAGCAAAGCGTACGGCAGGCCTTGTGTTAAAAGATTCGGGGGGGGGGGGGAGCGTGGAGGATGGAAAAAAGAGCCTTGGTGGTGAAGCAGATTAAATTGGTGTTAAGTGACACCAGCTGCCTGCAATTACTGCAAGTTCGAATCTCACCAGGCTTAAGGTTGACTCAGCCTTCCATCCTTCCGAGGTAGGTAAAATGAGGACCCGGATTGTGGGGGCAATAAGCTGACTTTGTATACAAAAGACCAATGCTTGGGGGGGGGGGGGGCGAAAACTCTACTAAGCAGGTATATACAAAAGTATGAAGGCTGTTGCTTAATGCATTGTAAGCCACCCTGAGTCTCCGGAGAAGGGTGGCATATAAATCGAACCAATAAAATAAAATAAATAATAAAATAAATAATTTTGGTAGCCGGTGGAAGAGGATATTTTTGCAGCTCTGGGTTGAATCATGGGACCCTTGGTGTTCTCTGAGCTGGGTGGTTTAACATTATCAGTGGCAGAAGGGGATTGTGGAGGAGGAGGGGGGAGGGGGAGGAGGAGGAGGAGGAGAGGATGAATTATGGGGTCCTTGGTGGTCTCTGAGCTGGGTGGTTATCAGTGTCAGAAGGGAGTGGTCGTGTTGGCATTTTTCCAGATGTTGCAATGTAGTTCTTGCCTCGTGACACCCGCCACAGAACTACCAAACAATGTAAGAAAAGCTACTGGCAAGTGTAGTTAAGATATTGTGGGTTTCAGGGAGGGAGGGAGGGAAGGAAGGAAAAATAAGGGAGGGAGGAAGGAAGGAAAATTTGGGAGGGAGGATGGGAGGAAACAAGGAAGGAGGGAAGACAGGAAGGAAGGGAGGGAGGGAGGGAGGGAGGCAGGGAGGAAGGAAGGAAAAATATTGGAGGGAGGGAGGCAGAGAGGGAAGGAAGGTAGAAGGAAGGAAGGAAGGAAGGAAGGAAGGAAGGAAGGAAGGAAGGAAGGAAGGAAGGAAGGAAGGAAGGAAGGAAGGAAGGAAGGAGGGAGGGAAAATATGGGAGGGACGGTGGAAGTAAAGAAGGAAGGAGGGAAGATCGGAAGGAAGGGAGGGAGGGAGGCAGGCAGGGAGGGAGAGAGGGAGGGAGGAAAGAAAAATGCTGGAGGGAAGGAGGCAGAGAGGGAAGGAAGGAAGGAAGGAAGGAAGGAAGGAAGGAAGGAAGGAAGGAAGGAAGGAAGGAAGGAAGGAAAATATGGGAGGGAGGGTGGGAGGAAAGAAGGAAGGAGGGAAGACGGGAAGGAAGGGAGGCAGGGAGGGAGGAAGGAAGGAAGGAAGGAAAAATATCAGAGGGAGGGAGGAAGGGAGGGAGGAAGGAAGGAAGGAAGCAAAAATATGGGAGGGGAGGGAAGGAAGGCAGGAAGGAGGGAGGGAGGGAGGGAGGGAGGAAGGAAGGAAGGAAGGAAGGAAGGAAGGAAGGAAGGAAGGAAGGAAGGAAGGAAGGAAGGAAAAGCAGCAGTGAAAGAAAAAAGTCCCAAGGCAGCTGTGCAAGCAGCGAAGCTGCTAAAACATTAAACATTTAAAAACCTGGCACAACAAGAATGCTGCAAACTCCCTGAAGGAGGAAATAGATATTAATGAACATGCCCCGGAATTAAGTCGCCTGGGATCTCAAAGAAAGCAACTTGTCTAAGTACCAGGGTTATATTTATCATAAAGGCAAAACTTCTTGTTCTTGTTTTTTTTCCTTCTGGCTGCTGCAAAGGTCAGACGATGGCTAACTTTCTAGATAGACCCACGTGGGCCCACTCCCATTCCTTCCTCTGGTAAGGGTTAGGGTTAGGGGACTGAAAAAAACGACTGATGGCCGTTTGCCACACTTACGACCGTTGCAGAATCCCGTCATCAAAATCCAGACGCTTGGCAACTGACTCATATTTATGACGCTCGCATGTCCTGGGATCCTGCGATCCTTTTTTGAGACCTTCTAATCAACAAAGTCAATGGAGGGGAGCCAGATTCGTTAACGACTTAACAACGGTGGCAAGAAAATGAATCTAAATTCACTTGGCCAATGTCTCACTTAGCAACGGAAAGCTCGGGCTCAACTGTGGTTCGTAAGTCGAGGACTGCCTGTAGAAGCTTAACCATCTTGCCCGAGAGCCTTTCCGGAGACGGTTGTCTTCTTTAAGGCGCTGAGCAAAAGAGAGGCAAGAAGGGGAAGGGGGTTTTGGTTCCCCCGCTTTGGTTTCCGTAACATTTAACCTGACAGCGCGAGATGAAGGGCGAAGAAGAGACAACAGAGGGGCTTTTAGTGTTGACACCGGAGCCTTGTCAAATCAGGTATCTGCTCCGCAGCTTTGATGAACCAAGAGTGCTGGGTCAAAAGAAGCTGAGGGGGATTGGGAGGAGGCGAGAAGCACAGGAGAGAGAGGCGGGGAGAGGAAGAGAGAGAGGAAGAGGAAGAGAGAATCAGAGAGACAGAAACAGAGAGACAGAAACAGAGAAAGAAACAGAGAGACAGCAACAGAGACACAGAGAGACAGAGAGAAAGAAACAGACACACAGGGAGAAATAAAGAGAAAGAAACATAGACACACAGAGAACAAAATAGAGAGAAAGAAACAGAGAGACAAAAACAGGGACACAGAGAGTGAAATAAAGAGAAAGAAACGGAGAGACAGAGAAAGAAACAGAGAAAGAGAGAGAGAAACAGAGACACACAGAGAGAAATAAAGAGAAAGAAACATAGACAGAGAAAAACAGGGAAGGAAACAGAGACACACAGAGAGAAATAGAGAGAAAGAAACAGACACAGGGAGAAAGAAACAGAAAAAGAAACAGAGAGACAGAGAAAAAACAGAGAGACAGAGAAAGAAACAGAGAGACAGAGAAAAGGAAACAGAGAGACAGAGAGAAAGAAACAGAGAAAGAAAATGAGAGACAGAAACAGGGACACAGAGAGTGAAATAAAAAGAAAGAAACAGAGAGACAGAGAGAAAGAAACAGAGACGCACAGAGACAAATAGAGAGAAAGAAACAGAGGGAAAGTAACAGAGACACAGAGAGAGACAAGGAGAAAGAAACAGAGAGAGTGAAAGAGAGAGAGAGCAAGACAGAGAGAGAGGGAGGGAGGGAGGGAGGGAGGGAGGGAGGGAGGGAAGGAAGGAAGGAAGGAAGGAAGGAAGGAAGGAAGGAAGGAAGGAAGGAAGGAAAAAAAACTAAAACAAGCCTGGAACCTTCCCTCTACTACAAGATGCATCCAAACTCAACCTGTTCTTCCAGAAAGTTTGGGGCTACCGAACAGCATTGAGGGTCACGGAGGCGGGGAGAAGGAGACGCCGGTTGGCAATAATATAGGAGCAGACCTCATGCGATACTCAGGACCCGGAAGATAATCAGAACAGTCAAAGGCTAATCATAAGAAGAAATTAGTTCAATTGACAAAGTGTTTCAAATCTGGCAATTTTGCTTTTTCTTTTGTGGGGTCTCGGTTCTTCCTTTGCAAACGTTTCATTACCCAGCTAGGTAGCCCCATCAGGAGCATTGTGCAGCTGCTACTGGAGCGCCTGGCGATGTTCCAATAGAAGACAAATATCTGTAGCTCAGGATTGAAATGAGGAGTCCTTGCTGCTCTCTGAGCTTGGTGATTTTCTTGCAGATGTTTCATTACCGATTGGGTAACATCAGTGCAAACCCCACTCGCTTCTAGCATTGATGATGATACCTAGTTGGGTAATGAAACGGCTGCAAGAAAATAAGCAAACTCGGAAAATAACAAGGACCCACAGTTTAACCTTGAGCTATAAATATTCTTTTCTTTCTTTCTTTCTTTCTTTCTTTCTTTCTTTCTTTCTTTCTTTCTTTCTTTCTTTCTTTCTTTCTTTCTTTCTTTCTCTTCCTTCCTTTTCCTTCCTTCCTTCCTTCCTTCCCTTCTTCCCCTCCTCCTCTTCTTCCTCCTTTCCTAAACCATGATTAGGGAATGGTGACTATGAGATCGAGAAAGTAATGTTAAAAGTTAATATGAGAAAGCCTGGATTATCACTCTATCCACATCAGAAGCAACTCTTGTCCTGAATATTTCTAGTCTGGAGACCTCCTGTGAGTAAATGGTCCTCAGACG
Source organism: Coluber constrictor foxii (assembly GCA_038048745.1). Lineage (NCBI taxonomy): Eukaryota > Metazoa > Chordata > Lepidosauria > Squamata > Colubridae > Coluber > Coluber constrictor. Next base: position 12,450,101 of record CM075968.1, read on the forward strand.
TTACCAAAATAGACCAGGGTCATTGTTTTTTTTTTTGGTCCTTGCCCAAGGCGAACACACCAATGCCCGCTTCCTATTAATAACAGAGACGGCATATTTAAGTGGACTCCGGATCATTAGAGGACTGAGAAAGAGGCACAAAAGAACAGCTCCATGTTTGAATGCCAGAAGGTGCATGAGACAATTTAATGCTAAGCATTTGGCATTACATTCAAACAGGCTTGGATATTTCCCCCACCTGTCTTGCAACCGATAATGTTATCTAGCATGGCCATGAAACATTTGCAACCTCACAAAACCCAGCTGGGAGAATTCTACAATACAGGAAAAATGTTGGAAGCCACCTCGAATGCCGAGAAGGGCGTTGTATTTCAATAGTCACCCTTTCCTCTATCTTAGTTAACAGGAAGGAAGGAAGGAAGGAAGGAAGGAAGGAAGGAAGGAAGGAAGGAAGGAAGGAAGGAAGGAAGGAAGAAAGGAAAGGAAAGGAAAGGAAAGGAAAGGAAAGGAAAGGAAAGGAAAGGAAGGAAAGGAAAGAAGAAAAAAGGAGTGAGGGAGGGAGGCAGGCAGGCAGGAAGGAAGGATGGAAAGAAGGAAGACTTGGGAAGGAGGGAGGAAGGAAGGAATGGAAGGAAAGAAGGAAAAAGAAGGGAGAGAGGAATTAAGGAAGGAAGGAATAGAAGGAAGGAAGGAAGGAATAGATGGAAGGAAAAAGAAGGGAGGGGCAAAGGAAGGAAGGAATTAAGGAAGGAACGGAAGGAAGGGAAAAGAAGGGAGGGGCAAAGGAAGGAAGGAATTAAGGAAGGAAGGAAGGAATTAAGGAAGGAATGGAAGGAAAAAGAAGGGAGGGAGGGAGAAAGGAAAGAAGAAAACTAAGGAAGGAATGGAAGGAAGGAAAAAAGGGAGGGAAGGAGGAAGGAAGAAAGAATTGGGAGGGAGAGGGAGGAAGGGAGGGAGGGAGGGAAGGAGGAAGGAAGAAAAGGAAAGGAAAGGAAAGGAAAGGAAAGGAAAGGAAAGGAAAGGAAAGGAAAGGAAAGGAAAGGAAAGGAAAGGAAAGGAAAGGAAAGGAAAGAAAACTAGGAATCTCAGACCCACAAATTTGCAGTGCCACGTTATCTTACAAAATAGAACCAGGAAATAAAAATGAAATATTTTAAAATATTTCACAGGGAATAGGGAATTTGCTCAGAGTTCCAGGTTCAAACTATGGGGGATGTGCGGAGGTTGGATCACTTCTGTCCTTTCCCAAAGCCATCCAATCTCATAACAGGTCCCTTAACCAGGACGCAGGCTTCCTTCAAAAGATGCGAGCAAATAACATCAGTGAAGGAAAGTGGAAGGCAGGAGAGGGGAGGAAAAAAAAGAAAGAAAGAAAAAAAAAAGCATCGGGAATCACAAGGCCTTAAAATCCCTCGGGGTGGGGGTGGGGGTGGGAGAGACCCCTTGAAATAACAAGGGGTCAGTTGGACGATGCTCGTTGCTAGGCGACGGGAGCCACCAAACATCTTCCTAACATTTAAGACCGAAGAATAGATGGGGTGGGGGATGCGCTGATGAATGGAGCTGCTCCGGCGGTAATGAGAGCAAGTATCCAAATATATCTGTATTTTTAAAGGCCAAGAGAGACATTAGGCTCGCCCGGGAGCTTCCCAAAGCAAAAAAAAAAAAAAAATAGAATAAAAGAATAATAAGAAAAGAAAAGAAAGAAAGAGAAAATAACGGCTCTCCTTTGTGAGAGGGAAGAAGCAAACAAGGGCATTTCCAAGGCATCACCTTTTCGCCAAGTACAGGAAATCCTCATCTTATGACCGCCAATGAGCCCATTTCTCTTGCCAGGTTGCCAGGCAGTTGTTTAGTGAGTTTTGCCCCGTTTTTAACGATCTTTCTTGCCCCAGTTGAGAAGATGAGAGAGAGAGTGGGACAGGCCCAAAGTCACCCAGCTGTCTTTCATACTTAAGGCAGGAAACTAGAACTCACTGTCTCCTGGTGATTGGCCCAAAGTCACCCAGCTGTCTTTCATGCTTAACGCGGAACTATAACTCACTAGTGATTGGCTCAAAGTCACCTAGCTGGCTTTCATGGCTAAGGTGGGACTAGAATTCATCATCTCCTGGTGACTGGCCCATAGTCACCCAGCTGCCTATCATGCTTAACGCAGAACTCGAACTCACAACCGTCTAGTGATTGGCCCAAAGTCACCCAGCTGGCTTTAATGCCTAAGGCGGGACTAGAACTCGAGCCTGGCAGCTTAACCGCTAACCTTAACCCCATCATCTTTCATAGTAACCCAATCACTCCAGACAGGGAAGAGAAATCACCATCTGTGGGTCTATAAATAATCTTTTTTTTTTGTTTTGTTTTCTGAAAGTAAAATAGGTTGGCGTTTTGCCACTTTTCATCCAGAGATTTCCTTGCCTCCTGATGTTCCCCAGCAAGCCTCCAACAGTTTAGACACAAATCTATACTCAGAGGGATGGAAACACCCCAAAGAATCAGAAATTGCCACCTGCTGTATACCTAAATTAGTATCACAGCTTGTATGTATTTGGAGGTCTCCATGGTGCTGAAATCGGTTGCTTTTGTGTGTATGTGTGTGCGATTTCCAACAATTTCCAGATGGGTTCCACTGATTTTTAGAGGGATCCCCATGAAGATCCCTTTCGAAGAAACTTTCCGAAGAACTGTCCCGTCTTAATCCTGTTTATTTAAAGAGTGCTGAGCATTTCAGCTCGTCCTTCAAGGATACACAATCCTTTTTTTAATAACTTTGACCAGATTATTCCATTCCACTGTGACAGCACTAATCCATTCGCCCTGTTTTCACACCTAAAATATAAGACCTGAGTTTTATACTCGGGAGGCAGAGAATCGATGGGGGTGGGGCCAGTCAGAATTTTTACTACCGGTTCTCCGAACTACTCAAAATTTCTGCCACCGGTTCTCCAGAACTGGTCCGAACCTGCTGAAATCCACCTCTGGCCCTAACCACTAGACACCTCTCTCCTCTGGGGTCTTTCTGGCAACCTTTCCATGATGAGGCTACCCCAGGCAAGCGAAGGTTTGACCCGTAACTTTGCACTAAGCACAAGCTCAACGCCTTTGTAAATTAGGCCAGCGTTTATATTTCACAGCCTGTCGTAACTAGCAGTATGTCCACACTGAGGATGTTAGCTATTTGGGTTATGTAAAGTGTGCAAGAAAAGAGCCAAAGAGCTACCGCATGTAAACAGACAGCAAGTCACACCCACTTGCACTGGTGATGTTCCCTAGTTGGGTCATGAAACGTCTCCAAGAAAACCAACCAAGCTCCGAGCTACTGCATATAAACAAGAAGCAAGTCACACCCATTAGCACTGAAGATATTACCCAACCGGGTAACAAAATGTCTACAAGAAAACAATCAAGGTCAGAGAGCACCAAGGACCTCCTCCTCCTTCTGCACTTCACAAATCCCACTCCTTTCTAGCACTGATGAAGTTCCCTAGTTGGGTCATGAAACATCTGTAAGAAACCAACCAAGCTCAGTTCAACCCTGAGCTACAAATATTCTCTTCTATTTGGTGCTCCCACCGGGCGCCATTTCCACTCCCCGATCCTTCTCCGCCACACTGAAATGACGAATATGCTTGTTTTCCCTCCTTCCAATCCAAGAAGAAGAAGACGACGGAGGGGGGGGGGGAAAAAAAAGGCAAGACTCCCTATGAATCCATCAGTTCTCCTTCCCGCTGATCAAGAGAGGCATCATCACTCTTGAGCATTCTAGCTATTCCGGGAATAACAAAACTCTCTACACCTCTGCTGCTGGAAAACACATAAGACAGAGGAAGGATTGCAGTTCCTCCCGCCCGCCCGTCCCCCACTCACGAATTCAGTACCTGTGCTTTTGTGTGCACGTCAGCGTTTTGTGAGACAACAACCGCACTTGAGCTGAGACAAAAGCGACCTGGCATCCGACTGTCATTTGTTTCCTCTGTATAAACGCCTCAGATGGCACGAGAGGCTTTCCCCCCCCCCCCAAGAGTTACAACCGCAGAACTTTGAAAGCAGAGAAGAGAGAGGGGGGGAGGGGAAAGAAAAGAGAGAGAGAAGAAGAGAAGAAGAGAAGTAGAAGAAGAAGAAGAAGAGAGAAGAGAGAAGAAGAGAGAAGAGGAAGAAGAAGAGGAAGAGGAAGAGGAAGAGGAAGAAGAGGAAGAGGAAGAGGAAGAGGAAGAGGAAGAGGACGAGGAAGAGGAAGAAGAAGAAGAAGAAGAAGAAATTTTAATAAATCAGCTCTATCCTTCTTCTCCAACCTGGAGGAGGAGGAGGAGGAGGAGGAGGAGGAGGAGGAGGAGGAGGAGGAGGAGGAGGAGGAGGAGGAAGAAGAAGAAGAAGAAGAAGAAGAAGACGACCACCTAGCAAATCAGCTCTATCCTCCTTCTCCAACCTGGAGGAGAAGAGGAGGAGGAGGAGGAGGAGGAGGAGGAGGAGGAGGAGGAGGAGGAGGAGGAGGAGGAGGGGAGGGAGGAGGAGGAGGAGGAGGAGGAGGAGGAGGAGGAGGAGGAGGAGGAGGAGGAGGAGGAGGAAGAAGACCTAGTAAATCAGCTCTATCCTCCTTCTCCAACCTGGAGGAGGAGGAGGAGGAGGAGAAAGAAGAAGAAGAGGAGGAGGAAGATGAAGAAGAAGAGGAGGAGGAGGAGGAGGAGGAAGAAGAAGAGATAGAATGATGGCTGGCTTAAATCCAGCACCTGGATAGGAAGACGTATCACCGGCCCATAAAAACGGTGCCAGTCTTTGAACGTTCGCATCAGCAATGGGCAATCCTGAATAGGATTCGCACCTCACACAGCGTCTGCCGGGACTCTGTATAAACGGGGCCCATCATCCTCCCCTCAGTGAGGGTCCCACGTCAAAACTGTAGATCAGTAACTGTGAGAGGGATCTTGGAGTCCTAGTGGACAACCATTGAAAGAGGAGCCAGCCGTCTGCTGCGGCTGCCCAAAAAGCCAACACAGTCCTGGGCTGCCCTTTTTTCTAGAGTCTCAGCATCTTTTTTATAGCGTGGAACATGGAGACACAGACAGAGAAAGGAAATAGTTAACTGGTTAAGTACCCTAATTAAGAGTTGCCAATTTAATTAGAGCCAGGGATATTAATGCTCCTATTTTGGTGAGGAGGAGATGGCAAACAAATACTCTTTTTCATGCCCTCTCTCTCTCTCTCTCTCTCTCTCTCTCTCTCCATTTCTTTTCTTCTTCTTCTTCTTTTTAAGAGAGATTCTTTCTTTCCAGCCACCTCATTGAAGGCGAAGGGAGGAGGTGGGAGGGGGGCGGCGAGAGGGACGCCTTCCCCCCTCCCACCCCACCGCCAGCTCTTGCGAGCTGACACAACCCCACCCAGGTTTGCAATGAAGAACTTGTCAGCAATCAAGCTAGCAGAAGCTAATTAGCTGGCAGGTTAATGAGTGTGATGGCTCTTGACAGTGCTTCGTGGCAAGCCTCAACTGTATTTAAACAATAAATGATTATTACTTATCTGGAAGCTTGTAAACAATAAGGATTGGAATTGGATTTGAAGCTGGAGGAAGCCACGGGCTGGGGGAAGAGGGGTCTCCAGAGGTCCACTTGGATACAAAGAGGACTTCAGCTCCTTAAAGACCCTCCTGAATGGAATTCGGGAAAGGTGGGTTGTATCCTTTTCCATGTGTGTTGATCAATAAGAGCCTGGATAGCTCAACAGACTCAAAAAGCCTGTTATTAACATTCAGCTGTCTGCAATTATTGCAAGTTCGAATCTCTCCAGGCTCAAGGTTGACTCAGCCTTCTAAGGTAGGTCAAGTGAGGACCCAGTTTTGTGGGGGCATTAAGCTGACTTTGGATAAAATATACAAAAGTATGAAGGCTATTGCTTAACGCATTGTAAGCCGCCCTGAGTCTCCGGAGCAGGGCGGCATATAAATCTAATTTTTAAAAAAATTAAATTCAATTAAATTAAGGTCACCAAAAGTGGGGAACCAAAGATTTGGAAGCCTCTCCATGCTAAGGGTGTGCATCAAGAAGGATTAGGTGGCATCAAGATAGGTGAACTCAAAGGGCATCTCTTTGGGACGTGCCATTTTGGGTAGGGGGTCAGAAAGAGGATTCCTATGCAAACCACACACACACACAGACTGATGGGCAACACTGTGTATCTCCCTGCTGCAAAATGAGCCAGTTTGGTCTAGTGTTTAAGGCACCAGACTAGAAAGTGGGAGACCGTGAGTTCTAGTCCTGCCTTAAAGCCATGAAAGCCAGCTGGGTGACTTTGGACCAATCACCAGGAGTTGGTGAGTTCTAGTCCCGCCTTAAGGCATGAAGGACAGCTGGGTGACTTTGGGCCAATCACCAGGAGACAGTGAGTTCTAGTTCCGCCTTAGGCATGAAAGACAGCTGGGTGACTTTGAACCAATCACCAGGAGACGGTGAGTTCTAGTTCCGCCTTAGGCATGAAAGACAGCTGGGCGACTTTGGACCAATCACCAGGAGACGGTGAGTTCTAGTCCCGCCTTAAGGCATGAAAGACAGCTGGGCGACTTTGAACCAATCACCAGGAGATAGTGAGTTCTAGTCCCGCCTTAGGCATGAAAGACAGCTGGGTGACTTTGGGCCAATCACCAGGAGACAGTGAGTTCTAGTCCCGCCTTAAGGCATGAAGGACAGCTGGGTGACTTTGGGCCAATCACCAGGAGACGGTGAGTTCTAGTCCTGTCTTAGGCATGAAAGCCATGTAGGTGACTCTGGGCCAATCACCAGGAGACGGCGAGTTCTAGACCCACCTTAGCCATAACCGTCTGGGACACCTTGTACAATCGCTCTCTCTCTCTCGGCTCATCTCACCCCACAGGTTTGTTTGTGGTGAGGGAGACAGGAGGAGGAAAGTGGGTGGGATACGTTGCCCACCTTAAAGGTGGGATGCAAGCAAGCAAGCAAACAAACAAATCCTTTAAAGTGAGTTTGGAATTTCTGAGGCTCTGTAGGACAAAACCTGGACGGGCCACCGTTGGTTAAGTTTTAATTATCGGGGAGGCGGAAACAGGTGGCGAACGGGACAGAGGGGTTAACCCATTTCTCTGTCCGTAGAAAAAAGGGCGAGGGGATTTGGTGCAGCCGTGCTGCAATCCATAAAGCTAATGAGAAGGAGAGCTCTTCACGTCATCCCCTTCTAACCCCAAAGCTTGGGGGGAAAAAAGGGTTTAAAACCCCATCAATACAGCCACACGGAGAGGCTGAAAGGGAAGCATGCTTAAAAGTATCTTTAACATTCCATTCAGAAGCGCATGCACACACCTTAAGCTGAATTGTCTAGCGCAGGGGTTGGCAACCTGCGGCTCTGGAGCTGCATGTGGCTCTTTCATCTCTCTGCTGCGGCTCCCTGTCGCCAGTTAGGGCTTTCAGTTAGAACAGGTGGAGGAAAAAGGACGCTAGGAGGAGACATTATGGTGGAGGGTGAGGGGGAAGAACCGGACTTCTGGTTGGCTCCAGAATTGAATGGTGGGGCTTCCGGTTAGGGCTTCTGTGGCTCTTTGAGTGTTTAAGGTTGCCGACTCCTGGTCTAGCGGATAAAAGCCTGCTCCTCACCCCTCGTCCCTGCCCTTCAAAAGAGGGGTAAGTTATTTTCAATTGAATATGCCGCCTTCCTTGAGAATTGGCAGAAAACTCACCCCAGTTTTTATCCGCTGAGCTGAGAACGTGACCTAAATTATTTGCGCTTGTTTGCGCTTTCTCTCTCTCTCTCTAGTAGCTACTCGGGGAAGCCAGGCGAGGTAGCAAAAATAACGCTCACAAAATTCACAAGGTAATAAGAAAAGGAAGAAACTCAAGCGCTCTGGGACTTTAGGGTTAAAAACAAGGGAGCACCTGTTCAACACCCCAGATTTATCAACTCTAGACAAAAAAGGCGACCAAGCGTAGAGAAGTGGACATGGCAAAGTCCGACGGCAGCGAACGAGAAGAAAAAAAAAATCACGAAATACAAAGGCCTGCAAACAGAAGTAGAAAGATAGTGGGAAGAGAAAGTGAAGGCGGTACCGATAATGATAAGGGTCTTGGGGTGCAAATCCAGCAGGTTCTGACAGGTTCTGGAGAACCGATAGTGGAAATTTTGAGCAGTTCGGAGAACCAGTAGCAGAAATTTTGAATAGTTCGGAGAACCGGCAAATACCACCTCTGGCTGGTGGGGTGGGAATGGAGGTTTTGCAATACCCTTCCCCCAGGAGTAGGGATTTTGCAGTATCCTTCCCCTGGAGTGAGGAGGGAATGGGGATTTTGCAGTATCCTTCCCCTGCCACGCCCACCAAGCCACGCCCACAGAACCGGTAGTAAAAAAAAAATGGATTTCACCACTGGTGCAAACCCCAAAACATCTGGGGAGCAGCTCTGGGACAGAGTTGGCATTGACAGAATTGCCCAAGTCGGGTCAATTGCAAAAAGCAGCTTGACTCAGAAGAGCTGACATCCTCCGGCGAGGATACCTTGAAACGCCATCAAACGACAATCCGGACTGAACATCTGACGGACCACCGTAAATAAAATTCAAAGCGAGAGAGATTCAGCCGACACGTTAACACCCGAAATGACAGTTGTGAAATCCCGGAGTCATGTGATCACTACGTGCAACCTGCCAGCAAAGTTGAAGGGGAAGTCAGATTTGCTTAACGACGGCACAATTTCCTTAACAACCGCCGTGGTTCGGTTTAATGAGCAGGGCAACAAAACACCAGGTCGTCAAATTGGGCAGGACACGTCTAACAACCTCCTGTTTTAGTGACAGGCTGTAACCTGAGGACTACACACTTTATAGTCACATTTATAAATAGGAGGCCCAGTTCTGCTACATCGCCGGCCTGGGTAGGTAGACATTCATCACTGCAAAATCACGCACAGCTTGTGCTCTGACGCAACGCATGACGAGACATCAAAGTAGTTCTGTTTTGTTCGACTGCCGTTTTGCAAGCCAGATGTGGAATGCCAGCCTCTCGGCTACACAACGTCTCAACTCACCCAGCATAATCATAATATTTTTTTATTTTTTTTTAAAAAAACTTACTTTCTAATATGCATCCCTCCATCTTTAAGAGATCATTTCTTTTAAAAAAAATGTAGGGGAAAGATTGAATAATAGAAAAGAGCTTGCTTTCTTTTGTAATCCCAAAAGGAGAGGTAACTTCATCATTGTACTTAGATTTGCTGGAAAGGAAATCAGAAGTTTGCTCTTTCTGCTTCCTTCCTTCCTTCCTTCCTTCCTTCCTTCCTTCCTTCCTTCCTTCCTTCCTCTCCTATCCCCTCTTCCTCTATCATCTTCTTTTCCTCCTCCTCCTCCCTTCCTTCCTTCCTCCGTCTCCTCTTCCTCTATCATCTTCCTCCTCTTCTTCCTCTTCTTCCTCCTCCCTTCCTTCCCATCTCCTCTTCCTCTATCATCTTCTTCCTCTTCTTCCTCTTCTTCTCCCTTCCTTCCTCCCCGTCTTCTCTTCCTCTATCATCTTCCTCCTCTTCTTCCTCTTCTTCCTCCTCTTCTTCTCCCTTCCTTCCTTCCTCCCCGTCTCTTCCTTCCTTCCTTCCTTCCTTCCTTCCTTCCTTCCTTCCTTCCTTCCTTCCTTCCTTCCTTCCTTCCTTCCTTCCTTCCTTCCTTCCTTCCTTCCCTCTTTTATCCGCTTTGCTTGTTATTTGATTGCGTTCCCTTTTATGCTCTTGGCAGCAAACATTTCAATTTAAAATAAATCTTTTCCCACCCACCCCCACCTCCCCGAAAAACCAGTAACATTTCAAAAAGAGACTTCGGCTGAAGAATAAAGCTTGGGATGCTAGCAGCCGGTACCCAGGCTGAGCAGGGAAGAAAACTCCCTTCGACCATCTCGAATTCAATGCTCTGTAGAGCGAGAGAGTGGAGGGCGGGCGGTGGAGGGGGAGAGGAATTATTTATAGATATATATATATATTTTACTACCCTTGTATATTGCAATGTTATTTCTTTTTTTTCTCACACACTAGCAAAAAAGTCCATTTTCACAACCGCTATAAAGTGACATGTTCGCAGCTAGTAAAACAGCTCCATAAATACCTTGGCCAAATTCGAGCAAGCGCTGTCTTATATCCTTTTCCTCCATACCCCCCCCCCCCCCCTTGAAGTGAACCGGTGATTTTCCGCGGCGGTTTTGTAAGGAGACAGGAGCATTATGATCGCTCATACGTCCTGACTATCATTTGCCACAAGCAATATCTGTCAGTATTAAATAAAGCTGCATTATAAATGTAAACAAAACAGCCGCCATCTACAAAATGAGCTGTCCGCCATTGCTGCAGGCGGAAAGTCAACCTTTCTTATTGACTTTGGCTCTTTATTTACCCTCCTCCCTGGAAAGGCACTGATTTGCTCTCTGTCTCTCTGTCTCTCCCTCCCTCTCCCTTCTCTCTTTCTTTCTCCGTCTCTTTCTCTTTCTGTCTCTCTCTCTCTCTCTTTCTCTCCCTTCCTCCCTCCCTCTGTCTCTCTCCGTCTTTCTCTTTCTGTCTCTCTCTTTTCTTTCTTTCTTTCTCTCTTTCTCTCTCTGTCTCTCTCCCTATCTCTCCATCTCTCTTTCTTTCTCTCTCTGTCTTTCTGTCTCTCCTTCTCTCCCTCCCTCTCTTTCTCTTTCTGTCTCTCTCTTTTCTTTCTTTCTCTCTCTTTCTCTCCCTCCTTCCCTCTCTCTGTCTGTCTCTCTCCGTCTCTTTCTCTCTCCCTCTCTTTCTTTCTCCATCTTTCTCTTTCTGTCTCTCTCTTTTCTTTCTTTCTTTCTCTCTTTCTCTCTCTGTCTCTCTCCCTATCTCTCTATCTCTCTTTCTTTCTCTCTCTGTCTCTTTCTCTCTGTCTCTGTCTCTCTGTCTTTCTGTCTCTTCTTCTCTCCCTCCCTCTCTTTCTCTTTCTGTCTCTCTTTTTTCTCCCTCCTTCCCTCTCTCTGTCTCTGTCTCTCTCCATCTCTTTCTCTCTCCCTCTCTTTCTTTCTCCGTCTTTCTTTCTGTCTCTCTCTTTTCTTTCTTTCTTTCTCTCTCTGTCTCTCTCTGTTTCTCCATCTCTCTCTCTGTCTCTCTTTCTCTCCCACCCACCCCCGTGTGAACAATTGGAGTCATCTTTCCAAAAAGATAATCCTTTTTGGATGAGATATCATGACAAGGTCTCTCTCTCTCTCTTGCCTGCTTCTCTGACACACAGCTGTGGAGTTTTTAGAGGCGGCACCTGCACCAGCAAAGAC
>CM075968.1:12466336-12476336 GCA_038048745.1 Coluber constrictor foxii
AACAAGGGTGGGAAACTGATCAAAGAGAGAAGCAACCAGGAACGAAGGAGAAACCTCCTAACAGGGAGGACAATTAACCCGTGGAACTGCTTGCCACCAGAAATTGTGGGTGCTTCATCACTGGAGGTTTTTAAGAAGAGACTGGACAGCCATTTGTCTGAAATATGGTGAGTTCTAGTCCTACTTTAAGCATGAAAACTGGCTGGGTGACTTTGGGCCAATCCACGGGAGACGGTGAGTTCTAGTCCTACATTAAGCTTGAAAACTGGCCTGGTGACTTTGGGCCAATCCCCGGGAGACGGTGAGTTCTAGTCCTATCTTAAGCATGAAAACTGGTTGGGTGACTTTGGGCCAATCCCTGGGAGACGGTGAGTTCTAGTCCTACCTTAAGCATAAAAACTGGCCGGGTGACTTTGAGCCAATCACTCCCTCCCAGCCCAACCCACCTCGCAGGGTGGTGGTTGTGGGGAAAACCGCAAGAGGAAGGCGTGTGGGCTCTGTTCAACGCCTCGTGTGTATTTGTTAAAAGAATAAAAGGCAGGAGACAAACAAACCGAAACAGCTTCGGCTTCCATCGTTACGCAGGAAAGAGTCACACCGTAGAGACAGTCTCGAATGGAGCCCGTGGCTTTCTTGCGTTCACACAACAGCCACAATCCAGCAGAATGGGGTAAAAGCACCACTGATTAGCTGCTTCTGAATAATTGGCCACCAAATGACATTCTCCCTCTCCCCCCCTTTTTTTTTGGAGGGGGGAGGCTAGATGTGACAACTTCAGGCGTTCAATTTGCATAATTCGGAGCAAGGAGGGGGAATCGTTCCATGCTAACACACACACACACACACACACACACACAAGTCTTGCTCAAAGGGGAATGCGTACTATTTCCCCGTAATTATGTATTAAACTGTCAGGAAGGAGAGGGGATATTAGGCAGAAGTAAAGGGGGAGAGGAAGGTGTTTTGCAGCTAACATGGATGTCGGGTGGGAAACTATCAACGGAGTGAAAAAGAAACACGCCGCAGCCTTGTTTTGGCTCCTTCTGGCCCTCCAGAGATCCGGAAACTGATTTGAAGCGTATTACAGGTAGTCCTCGTCTTACGACCACAATGGAGCCAGCCCCAACAGTCCCGTTGCTAAGCGAGAAAAAGGTGAGCTTTCTCCTCCCCCCCTCCCGTTTTTAAGTCCTTCCTTGCCTCGGCTGCGAAGTGAATCGTCGCAAGTCGTCCGGTGAGTAACCTGGTCGTTAAGTGAGTCCGACTTCCCCCGTTGACTTGGCTCGTCAGAAGGCCTCAAAAAGGGATCGCGCGACACGGCGACCGTCATCAATGTGAATCGGCGGCCGAGCATCTTTAATTCACATGACGGCGGAGACGATTCCACCGTCGTTAAGTCTGAAAAAAAATGTTCCTAAGGCGCTATATTCAGCGCCGTTGTAACGTTGAACGGTCAGTAAATGAACGGCCGTAAGTCAAGGACTGTCTGTAGCGGGTATTCCCCCATGTCCTCGCAAAACCATGCGAGGAAGACATCAACTCCACCCCTGTTTCCATTAGGGGAAATCGTGATGCCCCAAGCTAAGCTGGGACAGTAGCTGTGATTGCTGGGCTCTGTGATGCAACAACAGCTCAATCCTTTTCCCTTGTTGATGTCAAGACACAAAACAATGGCAGACCAGAATTCTACAACATGACAAACTGGGTCTCTCTCTCTCTCTCACACACACACACCTTGCTCTTTCTCCTGTCTCTCTATCCCTCTCACTCTCTGTGTATCCCTCTCCCTCCTCTCTCTCTTCCTTCCTCTCTTCCTCTCTCTCTCTCCCTCCTTCTCTCTCTCCCCCCCTCTCTGTGTCCCTCCCTCCTTCTTTCTTTCTGTCCCTCTGTCTGCCTCTCATTTTCTGTTTTTTGCTCTCTTTCTGTCTCTCCCTCTCTTCTTCCCTCTCTCTCTCTGTCACTCTCTCTCTCTCTATTTCAGTGTCCCTCCCTCCCTCTTTCTGTCCCTCTGCCTCTGTTTCTCACTCTCTTTCTGTCTCTCCCTCTCTTCTTCCCTCTCTCTCTGTCCCTCTCTCTCTCTCTCTCTTTTCCTTTCTTTCCCTCTCTTTCTTTCTCAGTGTCCTCCCCTCCCTCTCTTTCTGTCCCTCTGTCTGCCTCTCTGTGTTTCTCTTTGTCTCTCTCTCTCTCTCTTTCTCTCTGTCTCTCCTTTTCTTCCTTCCTCTCTCTCTTTCACTCTGTCTCTCTCTCTCTCACCCCTCTTCCTCTCTCTCTCTCCCTCTCCCTCTCTCTCCCTTCCTCCCCCCTCTCTCAATCTGTCTCTCTCTGTCCCTTCCTCTCTCTCTCTCTTTCTCTCTCTCCCTCTCCCTTCTCTCTTTTCAGCCCCGTCAAAGAGTTCCTTCTCTGCCACTTCATCTTGGCCACAGCTCGGCCACACCGCAGCCGCCTCCGTCACTTCTCCCCCTCCTCTTCTCCCTTCCATCCCGACTGCATAATTAATGCAAATGTCTTCGCCCCGGCTCTTCCAGTTTACTTTGGTACGACACGTATAGTGGAATATTAACTAGAGAGAGAAAGCAGCTTCGCAACAGGGGTGGGAAAAAAAAAGAAAAAAGAAAAAATCAGCCTGTCAGAGGCTCACTCCAAATGCCAGCAGGGGGAAGGAAGAAAGAAAGAAAAAGAAGAAGGGAAAGAAAGAAAGAAAGAAAGAAAGAAAGAAAGAAAGAAAGAAAGAAAGAAAGAAAGAAGGAAAGAAAGAAAGAAAGAAAGAAAGAAAGAACCAATAGAAAAGAAGATTTGTAAGAAAGAAAAGAAAAGGAGTGTGTAAGTGCCTTCAAGACCGTTTCATCAAGGTGACTGAAAACTCAACTACTGAAGGAAATTCCAACTTACATTTATGAGCTGCTCGATAATGCATTATTCATAATATATTCCTTCGCTTTTATACATAGCTACAACTCGCGGTTCCATAATAATAAGAAACCTGCCCAAACTGTAGGAACCAGATTCCGACACAGAGAAAGAGAGAGAGAGAGACAATGGGAGGAAGAAGAAGAAAAAAAAATAATAAGTCTCTAAACTTTGGTTTCATCCAGCAAATAATACAGCATTAAAGGGAATGTTTTTTTCTTTTTAATCTCACGTAAGATCTGCCTTTCTGTGATCCAAGACTCAAAAAATGTGCCTTTGGAGAAGGCACAGATTTACCCATCCTCCTCTCCCTTCTAGCCCCAAAGACGAGAAGGCTGATAAACTTACAGGTGTGGCCCTCCGCTTACATCTCTTCATTTAGTGGCCATTCGAAGTTACGACGGCACTGGAAAGAAATTATTCACGATGTAGAATATAGAATATAGAAAAACAGAGTAGGAAGGGAACCTTGGAGGTCTTCTAGTCCAACCCCTTGTCCGAGGCAGGAGCCTTATACCATCCCGCTCGAGGGGTGGTTCAGTCTAGTGTTTGAAAACAATTCCAGGTTGAATTTTTCATTGATTATCTCAAAGGTGGTTTTTAAAGAGGCGACTGGACCGAGCCGAAGTGGCACAGCGGTTAGAGTGCAGTACTGCAGGCTGCTTCTGCTGACTGCTAGCTGCAGTTTAGCAGTTTGAATCTCACCCGGTTCAAGGTTGACTTAGCCTTCCATCCTTCCGAGGTGGGTCAAAGGAGAATCCAGATTGTTGGGGGCAAGAGGCTGACTCTGTAAACGGCTTAGGGAGGTCTGTAAAAGCACTGTGAAGCGGTATATAAGTCTAAGGGCTATTGCTAGTCCTTCCTTCCTTCCTTCCTTCCTTCCTTCTTTCCTCCCTCCCTCCCTCCCTCTTTCCTTCCTTCCCTCCCTGTATGAGCCATTGTGGCACAGTGGTTAGAATGCAACATTGCAGTCTAATTCTGCTGACTGCCAAGGGTTCAATCCTGGCCACCTCAAGGTTGACTCAGCCTTCCATCTTTCCGAGGTCGGTAAAATGAGAACCCAGATTGTTGGGGGCCAAAGGCTGACTCCGTACACTGCTTAGAGAGGCCTGTAAAAACACTGGGAAGCGGTATATAAGTCTAAGTGCTATTGCTATTCTTGGAAAACGTTTCACATCTCGTCCGAGAAGCTCCTCCAGTTTTCCCCGCCATCCAGTCAGAGCCGAAGAAGCTTCTCGGGTGAGAAGCGAAATGTCTTCAAAGAAAAATGAAAAAAGTCCAGTTGCCTCTTGACAAAAGCACCTTTGGGATAACCATGACTTAGATGGCTGAGAAGCTCCACAGACATGTCCATTGACTAATTGTTTTGCCTGCTCTCTTAATTTATGGGTTGCATCCCTGTGACAAGTTTCCATCCTTTACTTCTTTGTCCTGCTCTCTGCTGCTTTGCTTCTTCTCCATGACAGCCCCTCAAGTACTACTCTGAAAATAAGACCAAAATAAGACCAAAATAAGTCTTATATTATTTTTTTGCTCCAAAAGATGCATTCGGGCTGATTTTCCAGTTATGTCTTATGGTACTAATTGCGTCCGTGTGGCTGATGATCTTAACTGGGGCTTATTTTGGGGTAGGACTTATATTACGAGCATCTTGAAAAATCACGCTAGGGCATATTTTCCAGTTGGGTCTTATTTTCGGGGAAACAGGAAGTCTGTCTTCCTATTTTCGTGGAAGACAGTTATCGGGTCCCCCCTTAATCCTTCTCTTGGATAAGACTCGCTCCCTCAATTGCTCACCCAACTCGCTTGCTTAAACCGTTTGGTGCCAAGTTCAAGAGCAAAGGGATAAATCCGGTGTCTAATTCTCAATGCTGAGATTCTGAAAGCTGACACAACGGTTGTAACCATAAGGCTGTTCGCCTTTTTTTTAAAAAGAAAAAAAATCTTTCTTCTGCATGCCAGAGTGTGGAATTCCCAAAGTCGTGCGGTGGTGGTGGTTTGTTTTTTTTTTCCAAGAGGCAACCGGACTTTTGGGGTTTTCTTTGAAGATGTTTTGCTTCTCATTTGAGAAGCTTCGGAATCAGAACCAAAGAAGCTTTTCGGATGAGGAGGAAAATGCCTTCAAAGAAAAAGCAAAGTCCCAGTTGCTTTTTTTTTTTTTAATTTGATTTATATGCCGCCCTTCTCCGGAGACTCAGGGCGGCTTACAATGTGTTAAGCAATAGCCTTCATACTTTTGTATATTATACAAAGTCAGCTTATTGCCCCCACAAACTGGGTCCTCAATTGACCTACCTTAGAAAGGATGGAAGGCTGAGTCAACCTTGAGCCTGGTGAGATTCGAACTTACAGTAATTGCAGACAGGTGGAGTTAATCACAATGCTTTAGTCTGCTGAGCCATCCAGGCTCCTGTTTTTTTGAAGAAGGACCTTTGGAAAAATTTCTGGTAAATTCTCCTTGAAGACCACGGAGATGTCTTCGGACAGCGCTGGCTCTTCGGCTTTGAAACGGAGATGAGCACCGCCCCTAGAGTCAGGAACGACTAGCACAGATGTGCAAGGAGAACCTTTACCTTTACCTTTACCATGGGGTCACGATGGGTCGGACACGACTTCGCAACTAACAACAGAAACATCTGCGCAGACGATAGGGCTGTGGCTTTGTGGGTTTTCCTTTCGGCTGGACGCTAACAGGGCATTAATATTGTCACTTTCAACCTTGGGATCAGTACACATCAGAGGGGTGGAAGAGGAAGAGAGAGAGAGAGAGAGAGAGAGAGAGAGAGAAGGAGGGAGGGAGAGAGAGAGAGAATCCCCCAGTGAAACGAGTGCGAAACAGGCGGCTCATTGATTTTCTTCTTGATAGACTGCTATTAAAATCCACGAACAGGCTGACCTTGTGCGCAAGAGGAGAGGGGTATACGAGCACACCCGGTATAAAAGTTAGGAAAAAAATAAATAAAAATCACCGCTCTTGAACAGCTGGGCTGAAACCCCCAGCCTCCCCCCACCCCCCTTTAAAAAATGTTGACCCAGGAGGCATCATTTATTTTAAATTGGCAACTACAATTTAACAAGCTATACACTAACAAACCATCAGCCTAGCTTGCGCCTTTCCGTAGCCATCAATTAAGACGGGGAGTTTACACGAAGCCCGCAAACGAATTGCAAAAACCCTTTGCCACGAAGCCCACGGCACACGTCAAACAAAAACTAAGCAAAATCACTTTCTGGCCCCCGTAGAAATCAAAAGATGGGAGTTAACGCTTGAAATTCCAATTTACCAGTTGATGATGGAGGGGGTCTTCTCTTTTGCGGGAGGAAAAAGAAAAAAGAAAAGAGTATAAACATCCAGTTTTTTTCTCCCCCCCCCTGCAAAAATAATAAAACCTCGATTCCTTGAGATACGGGATACAGATAGGGAGAAATGGACCGAAGAGACTGCAAGGAAAATATAAGCCAAATTTAAAAGCCATCGGTAGGAGCATTGGACTAAAAAAAAAAGAAAGGAATATTTAGGCAGATGGTTATTTTCAGGAAGCAGAGGAAGCGTTGGAGATGGCTAGCGTAAAATAAAACCCAAAATTTCTTCGAAGTGCTAGAGTGATTTAAGGGAGAAAAAAACCCATATTATATATATATTTTAAAAAGGGGGGGGGGAACATCCTTCACTGAAACCAACACATGTCAGCGTTCCAGAAAGAAACCCCAACTCCAAGTAAAGACACAAAAACAAGCATTTTTCAAAAATTACAAAATTAAGGGTGGTAACCTGAGCTTCCTTTTTCTCCATACTTCTAAAACCCTTCTGATTTATTTAATCGAGTGAACTGGGGTATGGTGTGGTGTGGGAAAGCTGCAAAATTACGATCAGATGTGGAAGCCAACCAACGTCCTTAAAAACTATATACCTCCAGCTTCAAAAGGCATTTTTTTGGAAGATTTAAACTACAGCCGAGTTAATCCGTTTGGAAGTCTGGAAATGGAGAAAGATGGGTTTTTAAAATAATAATAATAATAATAATAATAATAATAATAATAATAATAATAATAATAATAATAATAATAATAATAATAATGCAAAGGGGGAATGATAAAACAATGTGAATCTGAACCCTCTAATTCTCCTTGTTCCTAGAACAAAATTCTCTATTCCATTGGATGCGAAGGGGAGGAGAGGGAAACACTCCCCCCTCTCCCCATTTCTGAGCTATTTTGCTCTCTTCTGTCCTTCTCTTCGCATTTGCCTAAAGGCTGTGAACTAAATTACAGTCCCGAGTAAATGAGTGTAATTTACCTACTGAATTCCCTTGTTTGAAAAAAGGAACACACAATGCATTCCTGCGTTCCCTCGGATCAAATTTACCATTCTAAATGTCAGGAACAATCCAGAGGCAGTAATTTGAAACGGTTTGAACCTTCAAATAAGGGGAAATTAGAAATGTTTTGAGCGCCAGGCATTTCCAGCCAGAAGATAAAAACCTGATAAAAGAGAGAGAGAGAGAGAGAGAGAGAGAGAGAGGAAGGGGGGGGGGGAGAGAAAGAAATATCTTGTAACCGTTCAATTCCTTCTGCTTTTAAGATTTATAAACCGGGCATTAAATGCGCCGGCTAAGTCGCCGCCTGTGAGAAACTAAGGGAGAGTGGAGAAGGGTATTAAAAGTGAAAACAGGACAATATTTATGGCGCCGTGGAGTGTTTATTGGGGGAAAAAGGCAGAATAAAAGAGAGAGAGAAGGGGATGTGATAAAAATGCAGATGGAAAGCTGCCCCCTCTCCACCCCCTTGGTGAAGTTTTCAAGATTCGGACTTTGCAACTCCGAACGGATCTTCCTTTTCTGTTTTCCAAGCCAGCAACTTCTTGATTTAAAGTCCAATGCAAAGAGGCAATAACTGCTTAAAATAGATAATAAAGACGATTAAAGGATGCTTGAAGGTCCATCCAGAGGAGGGAGTTTGGGGGGGGGGATGGAAACCCCAGATTTATCTCGCGATGGAGGCCTAGCACCAAAAAACCAACTACCCCTTTCTCCTAACCTCTGAGTAATGACTAGCAGGAGTTATCTCCTCGCTTTTCTCTGACATTAAGACGTTGTCAAACCCTTCTAGCTAAGCACCTTCTGAAATCATCCAGAGCGCACGTTTTGCTCGGCCTAAGAGCCACCTCTCACGCTGCCGAAACGGACGATAAATCTTCATTATCCTAAATAAAATTACAGTCCTTTAAAACGTATCCGGAGAGGAGGGTGTTTTTTTTTTTTTTTTCCCCTCCCAGCCCTCTCCTCCTAAACAACCACCTTAGCGAGTAATGGGAAGCAATATGGTGGCACTTCTTTCGCAGTGGAAAGTCTGTTTAAACTGTCGCCTTGCTAGCAAACCAATTCTACATATTAAAATGAATGGATTGGTGATTTCAAGAGGAGGGAGACGAGAGAGGGAGGGGAGGGGAAAGGGAGGGGCAGGCGGCCCTTCGAAATCATTTATAAAATCAAGGCTGTTATTAAGATAGCGTGATTTATTTTATTTTATTTTTTTCCTCGGGCCAGGGGGACCAACCCGTGGTGGCGCATCCAAATGCCACTTTTTCTGCTTTCGCACCGAAATCATCCATCCATCCCAGTAAATTAAACATTGATTTTCAAGCCAGGGCAAGCAACGTTTTTTATCACGCCCATCTTTGGAAATGTCGCTTTGCAAAAGGAGATCATGCAACCTCTCTCGGTCCCCAAATGTTGACCCAGGAGGAAGACCCAAGTTCTTGACAAGCCAACCGAGATGCTGACCCAAGTTCTCGACCAGCCAACCGAGAGGACCCCCACGGTCCTCTCTTAACGCAACGCTGTCTAGGGCTGTTGCTATCTTCTCGGCTTCCCTGACATTTAAAGACCTTGTCATAAACCCTTCCTGCTAAGCACCCTTGAAATCATCCATAAAGTCCTGCTGCACGTTGCAGGACATTTTGCTTGGAAATGCAAAATCTGGACAGGGTAGGTCTTAAAAACTTGGGAGTCCATATCTCCGACAGATAATTTGGAAGGTGGTGAGAAAAGAAGAGAAGAGAAGAGAAGAGAGAGAAGAGAAGAGAGGAGAGGAGAGGAGAGGAGAGGAGAGGAGAGGAGAGGAGAGGAGAGGAGAGAGAGAGAGAGAGAGAGAGAGAGAGAGAGAGAGAGAGAGAGAGAGAGAGAGAGTTAAAAGTTGTTTTGTTTGGGAACAAGGGAGCTTTGTAGCTGAAGATGCTTTTCGAAGGCCAAATTCTTTAGAAAAGACCTTCTTTCCAAAACATACATGACTCTGTGTACGCAAATACATCCACATGCATGATATTAGTTCCCAAGTCACACCATGCCCAGTATGGCTTCTACAGAATGCGATTTTATTTATGCATTTATTAAACTCATTATTCTCCCCATCTCGTCACGAGCGACTCTGATACATGCGATAGTCTAGCCAGAATGGGTTGATGTTTATTATAATTCCAAGACAACAGGGAAAGAAATGATGCTCATACAAGCACGTATCTACAAGTGAATAGGAAATATAGAAAGGAAGACCAAAAGGGGGGAAAGAGAATGCATTTACATAGGTGTGGATAACTAACATTTCTACTTATTTATTCGCATCTGGATTATTGTTACAAATAATTCAAAGCAGCGAACACGTCCAACGCAGCTTCCTTCCTATTTTGAAGAACCCAGTCGATCTAAAGGATCGTGTGGCTGATATATTTCAATACCTCATCTCTGCTTTATGTTTTTACCGTGTTTCCCCGAAAATAAGACCCTGTCTTATTCTATCGAGGAAAGATAGAATGCCTCCTCCCAACATGTGGGAGGAGGCATTCTGCTACCCTTTCGCCTTTCAGCTCCAATCCAGGAGCCCTCAAGCAGTCGCATTCACGACAAAATATAATTTGGTGTAATACACACACACACACACACACACACACACACACACACACACACACACACACCATGTTTCCCCGAAAATAAGACCTTGTCTTATATTTTTTGAACCCCGAAATAAGCGCTCGGCCTTATTTTCGGGAGGTCTTATTATTTTGGGGTGCGTGGAGCAAGACGGAGCACCTCTTGCCATC
>CM075968.1:12478836-12499064 GCA_038048745.1 Coluber constrictor foxii
TCGACTTACGATCGCAAGTGAGCCCCAAAATCTCTGCTGCTAAGGGAGACAGTTGCCAATTTGCTTTGTCTTGTTGATTTCTGCCAAGGCTTGCCACTACACTTTCCTTTTTAAGTTGTTTAAAATATTTATAGACCGTTTCTTCATTTTTATTTTTTTTAAAAAAACCTCCTTCTCTCAAAGCGGTCTATTGTGAAAGCTTTAAGTTTAATGGAAGAGTCAATCAACTTTATAAATATCATTCTATCATGTTTACCCAGAGGGAGAGAGGGAGGGAGGGAGAGAGAGAGAGAGAGAGAAAGAGGAAGGAAGGAAGGAAGGAAGGAAGGAAGGAAGGAAGGAAGGAAGGAAGGAAGGAAGGAAGGAAGGAAGGAAGGAGAGAGGGAGAAGGGAGGGAGGGAGAGAAGGAAGGAAAGAAAGAAAGAAAGAGGGAGGGAGGGAGGAGAGAGAGAGGAAGAAAGAAAGAAGGAAGAAAGGAAAGACAGAAACAAGAATAAAGGAAGGAAGGAGAGAGGGAGAAGGAAGGAAGGATGGATTATAGATTGTTTTAGGTAGAGTAGAATGAAAAGTGTGAAAGAAAGAAAAAGAAAGAAAGAAAGAGGAAGGAAGGAAGGAGAGAAAAAGAAGAAAGAAAGAAAGAAAGAAAGAAAGAAAGAAAGAAAGAAAGAAAGAAAGAAAGAAAGAAAGAAAGAAGGAAGAAGGGAGGGAAGGAGAAAGAAAGAAAGAAAGAGGAATAAAGGAACAAAGGAGAGAGGGAGAAGGAAGGATGGATTATAGATGGTTTTAGGTAAAGTAGAATGAAAAGTGTAAAAGAAAAAAGAAAGAAAGAAAGAAAGAAAGAAAGAAAGAAGAAAGAAAGAAAGAAAGAAAGAAAGAAAGAAAAAGAAAAGAAGGAAGGAGGGAGAAAGAGAAAGAAAGAGAGAAAGAAAGAGGAAGGAAGGAAGGAAGGAAGGAAGGAAGGAAGGAAGGAAGGAAGGAAGGAAGGAAGGAAGGAAGGAAGGAAGGAAGGAAGGATTATAGATGGTTTTCGGTAGAGTAGAATGAAAAGTGCCAAAGTCTCCCAGTGCCTTTTTATAATCCCACCCACCCCTCCACCCGTCGCCTAGACAAACAAGGTATCCAATCACGTCCACCACCATCGGCTTCAAATACACCACAAACCTTTCAAGGGTGTTTTTTTTTTTCCCCTCTCTGCCCCCAGCTCCAACCCCCCTCCCTCCCCAAAAGTGGTTGCTTAGCCCAGCCAAGAACAATTACACCCCTTCTGAATTATGGGCACCCAATAAACCGAGATGACGGCCATATGCAGCCAAATATTTTGGCACTTGAACTAAAAAAAAAGAGGGGAGGGGAGCGGAGGAAGAGTGTCGGTGGCGGGGGGTGGGGGGAGAGATTGCGGAGGAAAGGAAATGTAAAAAACACCATCCGGATTAAAGAAATGAAGGAACAAAGATGCTCTTTGTCGATCCATCCCTTCAGAGCTGGGTGCTCAGGTCCCATCTGAAGCCACCCAAGGCAGCTCATCCGAGAAACATTGTCAGTGAGTGGCACCCGCCTTCAGCCCCCCGATCTTCTCTTCGCAGGCATGGTCTTCTCCAGCTGCAGCTTAATTTCCTGTGACTTGCCTAATTACTGTAATTAAGGATTAATTGCCATTAATTATTCACACATAAGCTCATCGCAAATCATGGGGTAAATGTCTTATGAAAGCTGCCATACAAACCGTGTATAAACACAGTGGAAGGCTGCAGGCAGGCAGATCTATCAGCCAGCCCCAAAGCAAATTTTGGAGCTTCTCTTACAAAAACAGCGATAACTCTTCAAAACTCGACAGCCCCTTTTGCAGGTAGACTGGTTTACCTTGCTCTCTCGTTTATTTTTATTTTTTATTACTGCTATAAATGCCAGTTCGATCCCCTCCAATTGATCTTTTTTTTCTCTTTTTTTTGAAATGCCCCTCGGTGCCAGGGTCCAACTTTAGGATAGGCGGTGCCGTGCTGTTAGAAGGAATGTGTAAGGAGAAGAGCTGGAAGGCGGAGTTAAATATGTCATTAGTTTGGAATCATGGCGTCACCACAGAAAAAAAAAAGCTATGAATCCTGTTGTCCTTTATCTAGTGCTAATTTAGCTTTGACTGCTGGTTGCCTAGATTCTGGTGCATAAGTAGCAGAGGAGGGTTTCAGCAGGTTCTGACCAGTTCTGGAGAACCGGTAGCGGAAATTTTGAGTCGTTCGGAGAACCGGTTGTAAATATTCCGACTGGTCCCGCTCCCATCTATTCTCTGCCTCCCAAGTCCCAGCTGATCTGGAGGGAATGGAGATTTTATAGTATCCTTCCCCTGCCTAACCCACCAAGCCATGCCCTGCCCACCAAGCCATGCCACGCCCACCATGCCACGCCCACAGAACCGGTAGTAAAAATTTTTGAAACCCACCACTGATACGTAGTAAGAATAAACTGCAATAAAGGAAATAATTTGTAGCTCAGGGTTGAAATGTGGTGCTCTCTGAGCTTGGTGGGTTTTTTGCAGATGTTTCCTTACCCAAACTAGGTAACATTCTCTTTTATTATTCTTTATTATTCCATGTTTCATCCAAGCACTCCCAGTTCCTGCGTGACCTCCATATATCCCTTTTCCCTCTCCAAGATAACCCAGAGAGCAAGCACACCTGAGTGAACTAACTCTACTAATTCTTCTAAGGTTACAAAATGTTGGATGTCTGGAAATTGTAAGAAGAGGGACAGAACCTGGAGGTGGCGTCCGAAGAGGAATTAGCCTAGAATCCCTACGTAGTCACAAGCAGACTAAGTCCAATCTCCCTTCAATTCTGTTGATTCTTATCTCACTCCAAGCAAGTGCTGACTGTTAGTTGGGAAGATTCCCATGAAGATTCGGTTTAATGACCCCTTCGTGTGTGGACCGAATCTTTCCCACCTGATGTTTCTCCCCTGTTGACTGTATGGCCCCCCAAAACTAGAGAAGGTCCCTTCTGAGACATTTACGGTGCTTTCTTGCTGAGGGTTCAGCTGTCTCTTATCCAGGGATGAAATGCTACCAGTTTGGACTGGTTTTCCTGAACCACTACCGTGATTTCCCGAAAATAAGACCCTGTCTTATATTTTTTGAACCCCAAAATAAGTGCTTGGCCTTATTTTCGGAGACGTCTTATTACTTTGGGGTGCGTGGAGCAAGACGGGGCTCCTCTTGCCATCTTACCTCATTTCCAGCTCTGCATTGAAATATTTTCGGGGAGGGCTTATTTTCGGGGGGGAGGCATATTTTAGTGCATGCGCTTAAAAGCCCGATTGGGCTTATTGTCAGGGGATGTCTTATTTTCAGGGAAACAGCGTAGTAATAAAACCTACTGGTTCGACTGAACTGGTAGTAAAAAAATGCTACTGATTCAGATGAACTGATATATCCGACGATCAGCTGTGCGGTGTGATTTATACTCGCTAGAAAACAAGAAATCCTGCGGGGCGCATGTGCTGAAGTGCATCTTTGGCCCCAGTGAGCATGCATGCACACAGTACAAATGTTGCACACACCATGCATGTGTTCGCAGCAAACCGGTAGCAGACTTCGGAGCATTTCACTACTGCTCTTATCCCCATCATTTCCCCTGGCTGTGGCTCTTCCTCTGTCTCCCAAGGTCATTCCCACATTCCATTACACTAGCTTTAGATTATTTTATATATGAACTGGAAAATAAAGATGAAAACGGCGTCCTCGGCTCCTGCCAGCGGTTTCAAAACCTGTGCAAATTCAATTTAACAAAAGAATAAGCCGCTTGGCTCGTTCGCGGGGAGGGGAGGGGCGTGGGAAGAGAAAGGGACCCTCCCTCCATCGCCAGCCTGGATCAGAAGGAGAAAGGATGCTCCAGGAAATTCAAATGTTAGCCGGCAGAACGCCGATCTAATTGTTATGTTAGCACCTTCTGCGGCAAATTAATGCATGAAACATTTTCATTTTGGTACATAAGTTCGCGCGTGTCTGAGTTAAACATTTATGTTAATGGCCCTTCTGGCAACTCCGCAACGTTTCAAATCGTCTTGTTGAACAGACTCGTCTTCTGAAGATATCAATTAGCTGTTCCCTCCCCTCTTCTTCCTCTCCGCCCTCCACCCCAAATATCTCCCAACTGTTTCCTACCTGTTCTGGGGGACGTGCTTGGGGAGAGGGGTGTGAAGGAAGAGAAAAAGAGAGAAATGCAGTTCACGGGGTTTTTTTTAATGCTTGGGTAGCTTCAAAGCATGCAATAAGTATGCGCCGAGAATCTGATTAAATATGTATCGCCGCTAGCAATGTAATCTGTATTATAAAAGGTTGAGGAAGGGGGTGGGATGGGTGGGAAAGAAAGACAACAACTGTAGCAGTAGAGAAAGACAACAACCATAGAGAAAATCACCACACCGATTTGGCATCCGCTCGGATGAAACCACAAGGGTTATTTTATGTTGTGGGGATGATTTTGTGGTCCCACCTGTTTGCAAGACGGTGGATAGGAAAGCAAGAAAAGTGTGCTTATTACAACTTCTGGAGGCAAGCCGTTCCATCGATCGATACCTCCGTACAAAAATCTAGTCAATTAACTGGTCAAAGCTAAAGGGCCCTAGATAAGGGTAAAGGGGGAACCGGGCTTGTGTCTCTTGTGAGACTCAGCGACTCCAAACTGATGACACGTTTAACGCCGCCTTCCAGCTCAGCCTGCTTCTTCTTCTAAACTCCCCCTTCGAATCACAGAGTTATAGAATTGTGGAGTTGGGGGGGAAAAATCATTCTGTAGGACAGAGGTCTCCAACCTTGGCAACTTTGTGGACTTCAACTCCCAGAATTCCTCGGCATCTGGCTGAGGAATTCTGGGAGTTGAAGGTCCATAAGTCTGAAAGTTGCCAAGGTTGGAGACTCCTGATGCAGGAGAACTAACCGAACTATCCTTAAGAAATGGTTGTCCTCTTATAAAGCCTCCAGAGATGGAGAACCCATAGCCCCCATAATATTTCACCCCTCTGCTCCTATTTAGCCATCATTAAGGTGGTTTTTTTTGTTTGTTTGTTTTTGCTTTTAATTATAGATTATACTACTGGAAAAAATCCCCCAAAACCAAAGGATGCAGTCCCAGAAATAACTTAAATAAGCAAACCAACTCAGGAAAATCCTCTTCCACTGGCAAACCTGTCATTAGCTATTTCCCTGAAGGAAACATCACTTGAAAACTATCTTGATGCTATCAAATCCAACTCCGTTTCCTGAGAGGATTTCTAAGAACGGAGCCTGTCTTTTAAAGAAGCCGAGCTAACAGCCTCTTCGTTAAATGAGGTGGAGAAAAAGGTCATCCAGAATGATTAAGGGCCTACAGAAGAGCCCCCTGGTGAAGCTGCTAAGATGTTGAGGGCTTCAGAGCTCAAAGGGGAGGCAGGTAAGAGGAAAGAGATGTATAAAATCTTGGCCAGGCATGGTGGGAAAACATGGTTGGGGAGAAGGTTCTCCAGAGGATCGCCCAATAAAATAAAACTTGAGAAGATCCAGTCCAAGTAGAAGGACACACCGCTAAGCTTATCAGACCTCACTGCTGCCAGATCTGCCCAGATATCATCAGATTCCAACTACCAGCCTTGGACGACATCTTCTCATCTCACTGTTTGAGAAAGTTGCATAACGTTCTCAGAGACTCTTCCCATCCTGCTTACAATCTTTTTGGACTGTTGCCTTCTGGCAGAAGATACAGAACAATTAAAACTCGGACCACACGTTTTCTGAATAGTTTTTATCCCAGAGCTATAATTTCACTCAACAAATGAACTAAAGGGCCACCATTAGTGAGCTGTTGGACAGTGTTACTTGGTCTGTTGTGTGGATCTTTGGGTGGTTTAGGGGTGGGGAATTGTGGTGGGTGGGAGTGTGTGTTTGGGGATTGTTATGTGTGTTGGACCTGGTCTTTGAATGTTAAGTGAATTTCGTTGTATGGATATACTGTGTATACACATACAATGACAATAAAGTTATTATTATTATCTGAGGTGGCCATCAGTTTTTCATATTAAGGGACAACGGTATACCCAAATGACAGTTGAATATCACAAATAAATTATACAGGTGGCAGTACGTCCTGCATTTCTGCTTCTTCCAGGGTTAGACAAAGCTACTAGAAGTTACAGGTAGACTTCAACTCACAACCACAGTTGAGCCCAACATTTACATTGCTAAGTGAGACAGTTGTTAAATAAGTTTTAAGTGTTAAGTGACATCACCGTTGCCTAGTTGGGGAAATCTTTTCATGTCCCCAACAGGAGCTGGAGTGAAGGACGGGAACTCAACCCTGCCCCACAGCCACTCTCGGGTTTCAAACGCAGGCTTGCTAACCTCCTGCCCAGTGGTCCTACCACTCGAACCGCTTGTGCTTTTTATGGTTGGGTTACACACCACAATGACCTCGTCCACACAAACTCACAAGGCCAGGCCATGCTTCTCGCAGGTCTCAGCAGATAGACAAGCAGACAGATATATTCCCCACCCCCCCATGAAACTATCTATTCCTACTAAAAGGCCCGGGGATACTGCAGCGCAAGACAAGCCTCCTCCACGAATGGAGCGGTTTTTCAGAAATGAAAAGGAAACCTGAGCTTTTCACATAAGAGAGCTGGATGCCCAGTTAATCTTGCCCTCTCTCCGCTGAAAGCGATACTTTGAAAAATGTAACAGCCCTGACAGAAATGCTATTATTCTTGAAATATGGGGCTAAACATTACAGAGTAAAAGCATTTTCCCACTTGAATTAATTACATTTGACCTCGTCTTGTTCTTGCCACACACACCCCCCCCCCCCGTTCCAGGAGGCACACAACCTTCTCAGTTTCTCCTTCCAAAGGCCACCCCCCCCCTCTCCTCCTGCAATCAGGGAGGAAATTTAGCAAACTTCAGTTTCTATCCAGATTGTCCCAAAAATGCTTTTTTTCTTTCTTTTTTTCCTCAAAAGCCTGGAAGACTCCCCACCCCTGGAAGACATTTCACTTCTCATCGAAGAAATTAAGCTTCTTGGGATGAAGAAGCAAAACGTCTTCCAAGAAAACGAAGTCTGAAGAACCCAAAAAGCTTTATTTGGGGGAGAAGCAAAAACATCTTCGAGGAAAATAAAAGTCCCGTTGCCTATTGAAAAAACACCTTTGGGACAACCAGGACCTTGATGACTGGAATCTCCACAGGCTTCTCCTGAATGTTATAATTCGACAGATAATTGTGGAGCCCAAAACTGCTTGCACGTACAGACACAAAGAAAGAAGGATTGATACGAGGGGGTGAAATGCTTCTGGTTCAGACCGGTTCGGCTGAATCGGTAGCGATGGCAGCCGGTGGTTCGGAGAACCGGTAGCGATGGCGGTGCGATGGCTCCGTCCACCTATCCCGGTAATCGTTACTTCCTGGTTTTAACCAGGAAGTAACCTGTTTTTTACCCTCTGCACATAGTGCCCAATTCCAAACCGCACATGACTACTATCTACAACCCGTTTAATCTTGGATGGAGACTTTCGACTGGGCTGTAGGACATCCTTGGATGAATTTCAAGCCTTCCACTTCATCTCCTCAAATTAACAGCTATCCTTTAGGGAGAGGGTGAGAACAGAAGGAGCACAGAGGCTAATTCAGCACACATCTGTTTCAAGCGAATGCCACGGCTTCGTCTTAAGGAGGACGATGAGAGTTGGGGGGAGGGGGGGGCTGTCCATCTCGAGTCTCTTCTCCAGCGCACAAAGCAGCAGAATCACCATCCTTCTCGAATGAACCGGAAAAGAAGAAAGAAGCAAGATCATTGTGGTTCCAGAACTTTTCGTTTGAATTTGGTTCAGAAGGACCCATGCACCCTGTCCATTCCTCTGCAGGCTTCATCAGCCAAGAATGCCATAGATGGCCATCTCTCCTTACAGAGAGTGAACACAATTCCACTTCTCCCATTGAACAAAGGGTTATCAATAGTCCACGGAAGCCTTCCTAACTTGGATTCCGTCCAGATCATGAGCTTTCAACTCCCAGAATTCTTCACCAGCATTTGGATGTTGGGAATGTTGGGAATGCAGATCCTGATGTTATGATTGGGCTCAGGTCCTGGAAACAATGAGTGTCCTGAAGATTTAGGCAGTGGTGGGATCCTCCCGGTTTAACAACTGGTTTGGTGATCGCACAGTTTCAAGAAACCTTCAGTTCCTGGTTTCTTCAGAGGAGTAACACAGCTGATTCACGCGGTAATCTGCTCTACCGCGTGAATCAGCTGAGAAGATAACAGCTGATTGTCGGAGCTACCGGTTTGCCCAAACTGTTCCGAATCGGTAGAATCCCATCCCTGGATGTAGGTGTAGGAGATATAGAGACACAGCCTGGGGGCGGAGTCAAGAGAGGAATCAGTCTGAAATCATTGCGTTGCCACAAGCTATTCAAGTCCAGCTCCCCTTCAACCTGTGAACCCTTATCGAGCGCCAATTTAGTGCTGACTGTTAGTTGACTACATTCTTGTGTCTGGCATGAGTAATAAATCAGCTGAACTGGAATTTAATGTGTAGTCTAGATTCTTCAAACCTAAAGACGACACCGTGAAATCCAACTGAGTCCAATTCTTTATCTCCTTATGGACAGAGGTCCAATGGACAGAATCTTGCCAGACCAAAGCTAAAATCCTCTAGTGTAATAGATGTACCCCGAGAGATTCTAGCGTGTGGCTTCCTGAACCTCTTCCCATCATCCAGTTCAGGATTGTGCAGCCTCTTCTTTTGGGGGCTCTTGTGCTGCCCCCTTCCTTCCTGCCCTCCTGTGTGTGCGATTCACACACACACACACACAAACACACACACACACACCTTCTCCACGCGCCCATTCCATCCCACCAAGAGAATGTCTTTTCTGACTTTGTTAGCTTAACTGTTCACAAACACTACAACCTCACCAACGCATTGTATACCTTGAGAAGATGCCAGCTTACAAACAATGCCGAATCCCACCTGAAGCCCAAGGTATGTAACAAAAATTCAACCCTTGATCACCTCACCAGTACACAGGTATAATTCAGAGCAGCAATTTATCTGCAGCTCCCTTCTCTTCAGCTCAGAGATGTTGGGTCCCCCCCCCCCCCTCTTTCCCTAGCCAGTTACATCTCGTTGACATGAACCTGCAATTAAGAAACGCAAGGGAGGTAGGAATCATGGCAAAACCAAGATATATATATATATTTTTGTAGCAAAAAAGGGCAAGGCAAGCTAATAAGTTTTTCAAATCTGCCGAAATAATAATAATAACAATAATAAGTAGAAAGGTCTCAAATTCGTGTGGGGGAGAAGCCAAAGAGAAAGCAGTTTGGGAGAAAAACATTACAAGAGGGAGCAAACATATTCCCACTGATAATACTGCATAATAGTGCATTTTTGTTTTCTCGCCTACCTTATTTGTATTTTTTAAAGAGTTTTTTTTAAATTTTAGTTTTTTTTAACAATACAAATTCGGCAGCTGGAATATCTTCCTGAAGTCACCTGGCCTATGCAGGGAGAGAAATAAATCTCTAGTTTATTAAAACGGGACGGACGCTGATTGGAGCATGTGATGGGCTGAGAAGGTTTGGGGGTTTTTTGATTTACTGAGGGAAAACCCAGAACTCTCAGATTCGGGTTTTCCCAGATGTGCCAGTTTACTTATTCTAGTAAATTGAAAAAATGCTTGCTTCAGAGTCTTTATTTGGAGTTGGGCTTTTTTTTTTTCTGGAACGCTGACATTCTCACTTAGGAGCCCAAATTTTGGCCTCAATTGCGTTCGTAAGACGAAGATTACCAGCAAATACATCCTCCGGAGTTACATCACTCGTTGTTGTTGTTTTAAGGAGAAGAGAGAGGACACAAAAGAGAAGACTCAACTTCCTAAATCCATCTTGAAGTTTCTTTCTTTCTTTCTTTCTTTCTTTCTTTCTTTCTTTCTTTCTTTCTTTCTTCTTTCCTTTTCTTTCTTTCCTTTCTCTCTCTCTCTTCTTCCTTCCTCCCTTGCCTGCCTTCTTCCTTCGTTCCTTCCTCACTTCCTTCCTTCCTTCCTTCCTCACTTATGATTAGATTCCTTCCTCACTTCCTTCGTTCCTTCTTCACTTCCTTCCTTCCTCATTTATGACTAGATTCCTTCCTTCCTTCCTCATTTCTTTCCGTCCTTCCTCACTTATGACTAGATTCATTCCTCCCTTCCCTTCCCTTCCCTTCCCTTCCCTTCCCTTCCCTTCCCTTCCATATTCTATTCTATTCTATTCTATTCTATTCTATTCTATTCTATTCTATTCTATTCTATTCTATTCTATTCTATTCTATTCTACTCTACTCTACTCTACTCTACTCTACTCTACTCTATTTCTCACTTATGACTAGATTCCTTCCTTCCTTCCTTCCTTCCTTCCTTCCTTCCTTCCTTCCTTCCTTCCTTCCTTCCTTCCTTCCTTCCTTCCTTCCCTGCTTGCTTTCTCTCTCTCTCTCTCCCCCCCCCTCCCTCCCTCTTTCTTTCTTAATACCTACAAGCTGTTCCTCTTCCAAACATTTGGAGAAAGCAGTCATCTTACAGCCAGCCCCACCTTGCTAATTTGGCGAGCCTCTCCGAAAGAGAAAGGCACTGCGCACCCCAACCTTAATTTTCCAAAAATTACAAACAGAGGAAAGCTGAGCGGATCACCGATTCCTCCACCCCCACCCCCTCACCCCCACCCCCACCCCGCCGGCATTATTCAAAGCAACGTGCGCTGCCCCCGGGTAATTTAGAGACAGCTTCGATAACCAGTATTGGTACATGACAGTCCTATGAAATAATAAACCTTGCTAGCTATAAACATTACTAAATTCTGACACTATTGATTTATTATGTCTAACAGTGACATCAAAACTGAACAACTGACAGAAACAATGTTACAGCTTAAGAGCAGTTTGTCAACGATTAATTCTGCCAAATGGGGCTTTAGCTTTGTGTGTGTGTGTGTGTGTGTGTGTGTGTGTGTGTGTGTGTGTGTGTGTGTGTGTTTATATGCACCAGGACTGGATCGTCTTGCAGTTGTCAATCCAAGCAAAAATTATTCCTGCTATGCAACGGCCAGAGACACCCCTCGCCAGCTTTCCCCCTCGTTCCTCCTTGCAAATGCAGCTGGGGGGAGAGTGGGGGGGGAGGCAGCCTTTCCATGGGGGTGAGAGTGGGGGGGGGGGGCTCCCCCTTGAGTTATGCATGTTAATTATGTTAATTATGGGCTCACACAAGTTGGGACCCAAACTGGAACAGAGACCAGCAATGAATGTGGGGTCTTGATCTGGGAGAGAAATAAAACCAGGATGAGAAATAATCTCTCTCTCTCTAACTCTATCTATCTATCTATCTATCTATCTATCTATCTATCTATCTATCTATCTATCTATCTATCATCTATCTATCTATCTATCTATCATCTCTCTCTATATATATATATATCTGTAATCAATCAATCAATCTATCTATCATCTATCTATATGTTGCTTTTATTATGGCTGTATACCGCCCTGAGTCCTATGGGAGAAGGGCGGTAAAAAAATTTAATTAATTAATTAAATAAATAAATATCTCTCTATCTATCTATCTATCTATCTATCTATCTATCTATCTATCTATCTATCTATCTATCACCTATCTATCTATCTATCTATCTATCTCTATCTAACTCTGTATCTCTGTATCTATCTATCTATCTATCTATCTATCTATCTATCTATCTATCTATCTATCTATCTATATCTATCTATCTATCTATCTATCTATCTATC
Source organism: Coluber constrictor foxii (assembly GCA_038048745.1). Lineage (NCBI taxonomy): Eukaryota > Metazoa > Chordata > Lepidosauria > Squamata > Colubridae > Coluber > Coluber constrictor. Next base: position 12,490,627 of record CM075968.1, read on the forward strand.
TATCTATCTGTATCTATCTATCTATCTATCTCTGTATCTATCTATCTATCTATCTATCTATCTATCTATCTATCTATCTATCTATCTATCTATCTATCATCTATCCATCCATCCATCTATCCATCCATCCATCCATCTATCTGTCCTTTCTTCCAAGCAGGGTATTCCCCCCCCCACTCCTTTTATTTGGACACCCCTGGAAAGCTTAAAAAAAACCTTTCCTACCAGGTTTCCTGAAAAAAAATCAGCAAATCCCAAATTTAATCCAATCTTTTCATAGTCTGCTGATTTGCAAAAAGGGCTTTCCTGCAAACACATGAATGTCATCCCTTAGGTTTACCCAGTGTCCCCCGTTTTTTCTCCCCCCCCCCCCCCACGCAGGGCTGTATTTTGGGGCTGTTTATGTGACGGTGTCATATCGTATGACACAATATGATGTGCTGTAAATTTGTTTGATTTCCTCCTCCTAGGCCCTCCCTCCCTTCCTTTCTTCCTTTTTTTTTTTTAGCGTTTCTTCCCTCTCCCCCCCCCTCCACTCCCCGCCCCGGCTCCAGCGCCTTTAAATCAAAGAGATTTAAACCCACAAAAGATAGAGAGGCAAAAGCTCTACAGCTTTTCCAATTAAAATTTACAGCGGACAATATAGTAAATTTTATACAGTTGTAATGCTGGTTGCAGTTGTACTGAAATGGGAACTATTGATCAGTCTGATTTCCCAGGATACATAGGGGGGGTGGGGGGAAGAGAATGAGAGTGAGAGAGGAAATAGAGAGAGAGAGAGAGAAAAATACACACACACGCACACCAGGGTTTCCCCCCCCCCAACAAAAATGCAAGCAAAAAATAAAATAAAATGAAGTTTCATTCAGAAAGCTTTCTATTATGTTTTACTGCCCTCGTTTGGTTCCTGACCTATCTCTCCAAGTAAGATGAAATCATTTTCTCTTCTTATCCAGAAGAGAAATCCTAGCACCTGGGGAACAACCAAGAACTGGTGACATGTTACAAATAGATTACAAATAGTCTTTGTGGAGGAGGAGGAGGAGGAGGAGGAGGAGGAGGAGGAGGAGGAGGAGGAGGAGGAGGAGGAGGAGGAGGAGGAGGAGGAGGAGGAGGAGGAGAGAAGGAGAACTGTGGGGTGCTTGGTGCTCTCTGAGCTTGGTGATTTTCATGGACGTTTCATGGCCCAACTAGGGAACGTCTTCAGTGCTAGAAGGGAGTGGGGTTTGGTGGGAAGAGGAGGAGGAGGAAGGAGGAGGAAGAGAACTGTGGGGTCCTTGGTGCTCTGTGACTTGGTAGTTTTCTTGCAGACATTTCACGACCAAACTAGGTAACGTCATCATCACCCAAGGACACCCACTTGCCAAGTGCCTGAATTTTGATCACGTGGCCATGGGGATGCTGCAAAGGTCATAACTGTGAAAAACGGTCATAAAAGTCGCCTTTTTCAGTACCGTTGTAACTTCAAACGGTCACTAACTGAACCGATGTAAGTGGAGGACTACTTGTCTTGACAATATTTTTCAGAAATGGCTTGCCAGTTCTTTCTTCCTTGGGTTGAGAGAAGCAAGTCGTTCCAAGTCACCACGTTCATTTTGTGCTCATAGTGGGACTAGAACTCACGGACTCCTGGTTTCTAGCCGGGTGCCTTAACCACCATGCCAAGCTGATTCATGGTATCTTAGTAGTAGTTCTTCCTAAATGCCTTCAATACAGACTACCATGGTCCAGATTTCCGTAAGCAAATCTTCATTAGAAGTTTTGCCCACACCTCCATTTTGCACAAATATATCTACATTATCTATTTCAACTTCGCCCCGAGCTACTGAAAAGTACAGCCGTTTTCTACAGTCGTTAAGATGTTTTCAAAAGCTGGGTGGAGAACATGAGAACTAGTAACCTGTTTCTGGCCCAGCGAAGCCCCAGATGCTCAGGAATTTGATGGGGTGGGATCTACAGCCACCCTCTGACAGCTACTACCGCAGGGTAAACCCACCTTCCTGGCACGCGGCCGATCGATCAAGGGCAACCGAAGAGCACCCCACCACCCTCATTAACTTGCCACGCTTGCGAGGAAAGCATCCGCTGGAAATCTAACAACAGTACAGCAAAACCCTTCATCTCCTAAGCAGCTTTCTAAGGGTATAATAGAGCCGGAATTAACCGGCTAAAAATAAAAGTGTATTTAAACACACGCCCTTAAAAGAAAAGAAAAGAAAAGCAACAATTTACGAACTGTCAAGCTGAAGGAACAGGCAACCAGACAAAGGGCAAAATACACACACACACACACATACACAAGCTAACAAAGGCCCAGGATTCCAGCATCTGGTAAACACACACACACACACACACACACACACATACACACACACTTCACTGTTTCCAGAACTGCTCCAAGCAACTGTAGCTTTTGCCAAGGCAATAAACAGCTTTTATCAGCAATAATGATGCCATAATCTCAGCTAAAAAGGAAAGGAACATATGGTAGCAACCCTACAAATATCATCCTGGCTAAGTCGGGGGTGGGTGGAGGGGAGGGGGAGGCATTTTTACGACGGCGTCCAGTTGCAAAGAAACCTGCCAGATTCGGTCTCTCTGGTTTTTCTTGCCCAAAACAACCCCTATGTGTATTTTTTTTTTTTGAACAGAAAAACAGGTTATCATTTTCTCGGTTTGAGCTGAATGTTGCATTAGGGAATTTTAAACTAATGAGTTCGGCGGATTTTTTCTTTTTTCTTTCCCTAGGAGGAGGAGGAGGAGGAGAAAAAAAATGGGAAGAGGCGAGAAGGTTAAAAGAAAAGAAAAGAAAGATTTCCCTGAATTTGACAGATGACAAGGAAACCAATATCGCTGGGAGAAAACTGAGAGGGCGTGTTTCCACGTGTTTAACACTGTCTATTATTGAGCCCCGAATCCCAGTCCAACCACATTTCTTAAAAGGTGACCTTTTAAACGGATTTCTACTTTTTTTCCTGTGCTGTTTTTTTTCCCCCTCGCGTCTTTCCTTCCTGCCGATTTCAGGCGTTTCGCCCCTTAAAAGCAGCTTAATAACAGCCACAATAAATCAATGTAATTTCTAGGGAAAAGACAAGAGGACTAGCGGCATTCCGGAGTGGAAAGGATGCTCCGCTCAACTGGTCCATTCCAGTGTGACTGAAAAAGGCCAATCCCACGTTGGTCTGTTTTAGCAAGGAAAGGCAATTGTGCGGCCTAAGATTCAAGTGTCTATGGAGATTCTCCATCGTGATTGTCTCAAAGGTGACTTCTTTTCAGGAGGCAACTGGACTTTCTTGTTTTTTTCTTGAAGACATTTCGCTTCTCATCCGAGAAGCTTCTTCAGCTCTGACTGGATGGTGGGGAATGGAAGGATTTATGCTCCTTGCAGACACAGCTAGTCATTTGTGTCCTTTTTAAAGAGCCGTTGAGGCCACCTGGAGGTTTGTCTGTGTCCTCACTGCGAGCCTGAGGACAAAAGTTAACCTCCGAGTAGCCTCAAATTTTTCCTCTTTTTTTTTGGAGACAATACGGTCTGGATGACTGAGGATCTCTGTAGACATTCTGCAAATTCTGCCTGTGGTCCAGGCACCTGGCGCATTGAGCCTGACGCGCTGATTGGCACCTGATTTGAAAACATTCCAGCTTGCTAATTAACATGCTAATTATTCTGCCCTGCACATTGGCCAGGGGTGCTCAATAAAACCTATAGCTCAAATCTTTGGTTTGGCTTCTCAGTGTACAAGAATCCGGTTTGAAAGACTAACAGAATCAGAGAGTGGAAAGGGATCTTGGAGATCTTCTAGTCCATCTCAAGCAGGAAACTCAATCCCAGACATTGGCTGCCCAATGTCTTCTTAAAACCTCCAGTGATGGAGCATCCATCTAGACCTACCCAGTTCCTGCAACTATTCTTCTTTATATGTTTTAGCCTCCAGTCCCCTAATCCTCTTTGTTGCTCTTTTCTGCACTCTTTCTAGAGTCTCCACAACTTTTTTACATCATGGCGACCAAAACTGGATGCAGGATTCCAAGTGTGGCCTTACCAAGGCATGGGGAAAAACAATATCAAAGGATGAATGTTACTCCACCTTTGTCTCCAATTCTATTGACATCTTTTCCAATTCTTTTTCTTCCCCACCCCCCTCTATCGAAGGGTTTCACATCCCATCTATATTTCCCTTGCCACATTTTGCAGCCCTCTCCTTCCTTACATCAAAGAAGGTTATTATTATTATTATTATTATTATTATTATTATTATTATTATTATTATTATTATTATTTAACCTGTAGTGAGATTCACAGCCTTTGAGGCTCGTTAATAGCTCAGCGGCTCGAGTCCTAACCAAGGACCTAGGAACTGTTAAGGTATTGTCGGAGGATGTAAGCTGTTCCGAGTAAGGTGGTTTTTTGTAGAGTCGAAATGTTCAAGTCCGGTAAATTTAGAATTTCTAAATAGCGGGGTAGCCCTTTGGGTATTGCTCCAAGGGCTCCAATTACAATCGGGACAACACACGATTTCTTTTTCCACAGTCGCTCAACTTCAATTTGCAAGTCCCGGTACTTTGTGATTTCTTCTTGCTGCTTATCTTCAATCCGTGCGTCACCAGATATTGCAATGTCAATGAACCATACTTTTTTCTATTATTATTATTATTATTATTATTATTATTATTATTATTATTATTATTATTATTATTATTATTATTATTATTATTATTTGGACTATCTAGCTGGGAGACAAATTTGTCCTGGAAAAGAGGGGCCTCTGCTAAACCTTTTTCTGGTTCAGCTTTAACCTCCTTATTGATTTTTTCCCCCCCCCACAACATCACAACCATTCATTGTTTGTGACGTTTGGTTGTCGGGCTCTTTAACACCCTTCAACCAAATCAATTTTTTCCCTCCTCCCCCCCCCCCCCTTCCTTTTGGTCAATGCCTCTCGCAAAGAAGAAAGCTTGAACGGAAAGGAAATAGAGTCTTTCCCCCCCTCCCTCTAGCCTGATATCAAACATTGATTGTGGTACAAAGGTTTGTGCTTTCTGCTTTTAATCAGTGGGGTTTATTTCTAGGAACTGTCTAAAATTAACACAGCGCATTGGCTGAAAGATCGAAGGCAAGGGAGGTGATGGCTCTCTGTTAGCTCACAGGGATTGGCATCAGATTTAAAGATGTTTTCCCGTTGCAAATATTTGGTCACCAAGAAGCATGCCGTGAATACTTCACTACCAAGAATTACTCTCAAACCATCTCAAAACCTGAAGAAGAAACTCATTTTTTTACCTTACGTAGAAGTTTTCAAGTGAAGAATCTCACTGCCACGTCTTATAAAGAGGAAAAGGAAGATGCCTACATTCAGATAGTCCTCAAGTTATGACCATAATGGAGCCGGGCAATTACAGCCGTAATTCAGCTCTCCTGTTGTTATGTGCATAAGCGCACGACCCAACTCAACTTCTCGTCCTATCCCTGCTCAAGCCGGAGAGCCTGTACCACCCCAGACAAATGGCTGTCCGATCTTCTCTTCAAGACCTCCAGGGATGGATCACCCAGAACTCTGGGAGGCAGGATTAATGGCTGGCTCTCACTGTCAGGAAATTTCTCCTCAGTTCGAGGCTGAATCTCTTTTTAATGATCTTCCACCTGTTATTTCTTGTTCTGCCTTCAGGTGTTTTGAAGAATAGCTTCTTTGAGATGAATAGAATAGAATAGAATAGAATAGAATAGAATAGAATAGAATAGAATAGAATAGAATAGAATAGAATAGAATAGAATAGAATAGAATAGAATAGAATAGAACAGAACAGAACAGAACAGAACAGGGAAGGGAGAAGGGAAGGGAAGGGAAGGGAAGGGAAGGGAAGGGAAGGGAAGGGAAGGAAGGGAAGGGAAGGGAAGGGAAGGAAGGAAGGAAGGAAGGAAGGAAGGAAGGAAGGAAGGAAGGAAGGAAGGAAGGAATCTAGTCATAAGTGAGGAAGGAATTGAGTAGAGTAGAGTAGAGTAGAGTAGAGTAGAGTAGAGTAGAGTAGAGTAGAAACAGAACAGAACAGGGAAGGGAAGGGAAGGGAAGGGAAGGGAAGGGAAGGGAAGGGAACGGAAGGGAAGGGAGGGAGGGAGGGAGGGAGGAAGGAAGGAAGGAAGGAAGGAATCTAGTCATAAGTGAGGAAGGAATTGAGTAGAGTAGAGTAGAGTAGAGTAGAGTAGAGTAGAGTAGAGTAGAGTAGAGTAGAGTAGAGTAGAGTAGAGTAGAGTAGAACAGAACAGGGAAGGGAAGGGAAGGAAGGGAAGGGAAGGGAGGAAGGGAAGGGAAGGGAAGGGAAGGGAAGGGAAGGGAAGGAGGAGGAAGGAAGAAATCTAGTCATAAGTGAGAATAGAATAGAATAGAATAGAATAGAATAGAATAGAATAGAATAGAATAGAATAGAATAGAATAGAAGAATAGAATAGAATAGAATAGAAATAGAATAGAATAGAATAGATGGGAGGGGAGGGAGGAAGAAAGAATGGAAGGATGGAGGAAGGAAAGAAGGAAGAAAAGAAGAAATACACTCATTAAAAAAACCCCTATAAATTAAACTGGGAATTTCCAAATCACCACCAAATTAGATTTCGAAGCATTCTTTGGCCAATGAGCTTCACGTGGGGACTCTGTGTGGCTATTGCAGATGGAGAGACAGACACACCCATAGAAGGGAAGCATTAAAAAAAAAAGGCAAATTAAGTGCCCGATTGGGTGTCCAAACCCAACGCCCTGTGCGAAGAGATCCAGTGGGCCACGGAGAACGAGGAGTTCTTCCACCTCTACAGTGAGGGCATAAAGAGGAAACCCCTGGATCTGTGCTGTTTAGGGAGGAGGAGAATACGAACCAGATGCTTGGCGAATTACTTTTTACGGAGCTGCTTCGTGACCACACAGCTGGAAAGACGGGTGCTGCCCCAGGGAGAAAAAAAAGGGGGAGAGGGAAGGGAGGGGGGAGAAGATGCCTAACTACCTTCTGAGACAGATGAAGGATAACCCCATCCCTCCCACCAAGAGAGGGGGGGGGGGAATAAAAGACTGCGCCTTCTGGCTATGTGATAGGGGCATAAAGCTTCCCTTTGCGAAGATCTAAAAAATGCAGCTCTCAGCAAAAAAAACCCAACCCCCCCCCAACCCAGAACACCTGAGGGGGAGGGGGTGGGAGCGTTCTTCGCCATTGCTCCTGAACTATTTTTAAACTGCTGATAAAACCTAGAGAGGCTTCTCTTTAAAGTGTGCCAAGCTCAAGGACAGGAAGGACAGCCACGCTAAGAAGCAACACAAAGGAAAAGAGAGAGAGAGAGAGAGAGAGAGGGAGAGAGAGAAAGGGGGGAAGGAAGAGAGTGAGAAAGAGCTCTCAGGCTAAAAACACCACCTCCTAGTTTTCCTTTCTGCCTCTCAGACTTGAGCTCTTGTGCTGTATGTACATACATACATACATACATACATACATACATACATACATACATACATATAGAGAGAGAGAGAGCACCCAGGGACCGAAGAATAGGACTTTGAGGATCTGCCGAGAGAGGAAGAGTTTATTCATCTTGCGAATGGATCCTAAAAGAAAGACCTCCAGTTTGAGCTGCCTGGAGCTGGGCAGGCAGATAGAAGATAAAAAGAGAGAAGGAGGTAGAAGAAAGAAGAAGGGAGGTTGGGAAAGAAGAAAGAGGAAGAGTGGGAGTGGAGTGGGAAGGGGGAGGAGGAGGAGGAGAAGAAAGAGGAAGAGGAAGAGGAAGAGGAAGAGGAAGAGGAAGAGGAAGAGGAAGAGGAAGAAGAAGAAGAAGAAGAAGAAGAAGAAGAAGAAGAAGAAGAAGAAGAAGAAATTATTATTAAGAAATATATCAGCTCTATCCTTCTTCTCCAACCAGGAGGAGGAGGAGGAGGAGGAGGAGAAGAGGAAGAGGAAGAGGAAGAGGAAGAGGAAGGAGAAGGAGAAGGAGAAGGAGAAGGAGAAGGAGAAGAAGAAGGAGAAGAAGAAGAAGAAGAAGAAGAAGAAGAAGAAGAAGAAGAAGAAGAAGAAGAAGAAGAAGAAGAAGAAGAAGAAGAAGAAGAAATGCAAATTGATTTATTTCCTTCCCTTTGTTTATGAAATAGGCAGTTTCTGTTTATAATCCATTTTAGCATTTGTTATCTCTGCCAAGGTGGAAAAATAATCGTAGCTGCCAGGGGTCTTAAACAAAGGTGAACTCTTTAAAAGCCTCTGTCAGAGTTCTGAGAGCTATTTTATCTACCCATTTAAGCCAAATCTCTACAAACCCCAAACATGATTGACTTGCACTCTTCAAGCCCGGGAATATTTTTCTCCAAAGGTCTAAAAGACGAGCTTGCACTTGCTTAATCAAATTATAGGGTTTCTTTTTTCTTTTCTTTTTTTTTCCCCTTTCTTTGCAGAAAATCTTGATAAACAAAACAAAT
>CM075968.1:12499264-12506764 GCA_038048745.1 Coluber constrictor foxii
GGATACAAGGAGGACTTCAGCTCCTTAAAGACCCTCCTGAATGGAATTCGGGAAAGGTGGGTTGTATCCTTTTCCATGTGTGTTGATCAATAAGAGCCTGGATAGCTCAACAGACTAAAATAGCCTGTTATTAACATTCAGCTGTCTGCAATTATTGCAAGTTCGAATCTCTCCAGGCTCAAGGTTGACTCAGCCTTCCATCCTTTCTAAGGTAGGTCAAATGAGGACCCAGTTTGTGGGGCAATAAGCTGACTTTGTATAAAAAATATACAAAAGTATGAAGGCTATTGCTTAACGCATTGTAAGCCGCCCTGAGTCTCCGGAGAAGGGCGGCATATAAATCAAATTTTTTAAAAAAAAATTAAATTAAATTAAATTAAGGTCACCAAAAGTGGGGAACCAAAGATTTGAAGCTCTCCATGCATCAAGAAGGATTAGGTGGCATCAAGATAGGTGAACTCAAAGGGCATCTCTTTGGGACGTGCCATTTTGGGTAGGGGGTCAGAAAGAGGATTCCTATGCAAACCACACACACACACAGACTGATGGGCAACACTGTGTATCTCCCTGCTGCAAAATGAGCCAGTTTGGTCTAGTGTTTAAGGTACCAGGCTAGAAAGTGGGAGACCGTGAGTTCTAGTCCTGCCTTAAAGCCATGAAAGCCAGCTGGGCGACTTTGGACCAATCACCAGGAGATGGTGAGTTCTAGTCCCGCCTTAAGGCATGAAGGACAGCTGGGTGACTTTGGACCAATCACCAGGAGACGGTGAGTTCTAGTCCCGCCTTAAGGCATGAAGGACAGCTGGGTGACTTTGGACCAATCACCAGGAGACGGTGAGTTCTAGTTCCGCCTTAGACATGTAGGACAGCTGGGCGACTTTGGACCAATCACCAGGAGATGGTGAGTTCTAGTTCTGCCTTAGGCATGAAAGACAGCTGGGCGACTTTGGACCAATCACCAGGAGACAGTGAGTTCTAGTCCCGCCTTAAGGCATGAAGGACAGCTGGGTGACTTTGGGCCAATCACCAGGAGACGGTGAGTTCTAGTCCTGTTTTAGGCATGAAAGCCATGTAGGTGACTCTGGACCAATCACCAGGAGACGGCGAGTTCTAGACCCACCTTAGCCATAACCGTCTGGGACACCTTGTACCAATCGCTCTCTCTCTCTCGGCTCATCTCACCCCACAGGTTTGTTTGTGGTGAGGGACACAGGAGGAGGAAAGTGGGTGGGATACGTTGCCCACCTTAAAGGTGGGATGCAAGCAAGCAAACAAACAAATAAATCCTTTAAAGTGAGTTTGGAATTTCTGAGGCTCTGTAGGACAAAACCTGGGACAGGCCACCACTGGTTAAGTTTTAATTATCGGGGAGGTGGAAACAGGTGGCGAACAGGACAGAGGGATTAACCCATTTCTCTGTCCATAGAAAAAAGGTGAATTGTCTAGTGCAGGGGTTGGCAACCTGCGGCTCTGGAGCTGCATGTGGCTCCTTCATCCCTCTGCTGCGGCTCCGTCGCCAGTTAGGGCTTTCAGTTAGGACAGGTGGAGGAAAAAGGACGCTAGGAGGAGACATTATGGTGGAGGGTGGGGGAGAAGAACCGGACTTCTGGTTGGCTCCAGAATTGAACGGTGGGGCTTCCGGTTAGGGCTTCTGTGGCTCTTTGAGTGTTTAAGGTTGCCGACCCCTGGTCTAGCGGATAAAAGCCTGCTCCTCACCCCTCGTCCCTGCCCTTCAAAAGAGGGGTAAGTTATTTTCAATTGAATATGCCGCCTTCCTTGAGAATTGGCAGAAAACTCACCCCAGTTTTTATCCGCTGAGCTGAAGAACGTGACCTAAATTATTTGCGCTTGGTTTGCGCTTTCTCTCTCTCTCTCTAGTAGCTACTCGGGGAAGCCAGGCGAGGTAGCAAAAATAACGCTCACAAAATTCACAAGGTAATAAGAAAAGGAAGAAACTCAAGCGCTCTGGGACTTTAGGGTTAAAAACAAGGGAGCACCTGTTCAACACCCCAGATTTATCAACTCTAGACAAAAAAGGCGACCAAGCGTAGAGAAGTGGACATGGCAAAGTCCGACGGCAGCGAACGAGAAGAAAAAAAAAATCACGAAATACAAAGGCCTGCAAACAGAAGTAGAAAGATAGTGGGAAGAGAAAGTGAAGGCGGTACCGATAATGATAAGGGTCTTGGGGTGCAAATCCAGCAGGTTCTGACAGGTTCTGGAGAACCGATAGTGGAAATTTTGAGCAGTTCGGAGAACCAGTAGCAGAAATTTTGAATAGTTCGGAGAACCGGCAAATACCACCTCTGGCTGGTGGGGTGGGAATGGAGGTTTTGCAATACCCTTCCCCCAGGAGTAGGGATTTTGCAGTATCCTTCCCCTGGAGTGAGGAGGGAATGGGGATTTTGCAGTATCCTTCCCCTGCCACGCCCACCAAGCCACGCCCACAGAACCGGTAGTAAAAAAAAATGGATTTCACCACTGGTGCAAACCCCAAAACATCTGGGGAGCAGCTCTGGGACAGAGTTGGCATTGACAGAATTGCCCAAGTCGGGTCAATTGCAAAAAGCAGCTTGACTCAGAAGAGCTGACATCCTCCGGCGAGGATACCTTGAAACGCCATCAAACGACAATCCGGACTGAACATCTGACGGACCACCGTAAATAAAATTCAAAGCGAGAGAGATTCAGCCGACACGTTAACACCCGAAATGACAGTTGTGAAATCCCGGAGTCATGTGATCACTACGTGCAACCTGCCCAGCAAAGTTGAAGGGGAAGTCAGATTTGCTTAACGACGGCACAATTTCCTTAACAACCGCCGTGGTTCGGTTTAATGAGCAGGGCAACAAAACACCAGGTCGTCAAATTGGGCAGGACACGTCTAACAACCTCCTGTTTTAGTGACAGGCTGTAACCTGAGGACTACACACTTTATAGTCACATTTATAAATAGGAGGCCCAGTTCTGCTACATCGCCGGCCTGGGTAGGTAGACATTCATCACTGCAAAATCACGCACAGCTTGTGCTCTGACGCAACGCATGACGAGACATCAAAGTAGTTCTGTTTGTTCGACTGCCGTTTTGCAAGCCAGATGTGGAATGCCAGCCTCTTGGCTACACAACGTCTCAACTCACCCAGCATAATCATAATATTTTTTATTTTTTTTTTAAAAAAAACTTACTTTTCTAATATGCATCCCTCCATCTTTAAGAGATCATTTCTTTTTAAAAAAAATGTAGGGGAAAGATTGAATAATAGAAAAGAGCTTGCTTTCTTTTGTAATCCCAAAAGGAGAGGTAACTTCATCATTGTACTTAGATTTGCTGGAAAGGAAATCAGAAGTTTGCTCTTTCTGCTTCCTTCCTTCCTTCCTTCCTTCCTTCCTTCCTTCCTTCCTTCCTCCTTCCTCCCTATCCCCTCTTCCTCTATCATCTTCTTTCTCCTCCTCCTCCCTTCCTTCCTTCCTCCGTCTCCTCTTCCTCTATCATCTTCCTCCTCTTCTTCCTCTTCTTCCTCCTCCCTTCCTTCCCATCTCCTCTTCCTCTATCATCTTCTTCCTCTTCTTCCTCTTCTTCTCCCTTCCTTCCTCCCCGTCTTCTCTTCCTCTATCATCTTCCTCCTCTTCTTCCTCTTCTTCCTCCTCTTCTTCTCCCTTCCTTCCTTCCTCCCCGTCTCTTCCTTCCTTCCTTCCTTCCTTCCTTCCTTCCTTCCTTCCTTCCTTCCTTCCTTCCTTCCCTCTTTTATCCGCTTTGCTTGTTATTTGATTGCGTTCCCTTTTATGCTCTTGGCAGCAAACATTTCAATTTAAAATAAATCTTTTCCCACCCACCCCCACCTCCCCGAAAAACCAGTAACATTTCAAAAAGAGACTTCGGCTGAAGAAAAAAGCTTGGATGCTAGCAGCCGGTACCCAGGCTGAGCAGGGAAGAAAACTCCCTTCGACCATCTCGAATTCAATGCTCTGTAGAGCGAGAGAGTGGAGGGCGGGCGGTGGAGGGGGAGAGGAATTATTTATAGATATATATATATATTTTACTACCCTTGTATATTGCAATGTTATTTCTTTTTTTTCTCACACACTAGCAAAAAAGTCCATTTTCACAACCGCTATAAAGTGACATGTTCGCAGCTAGTAAAACAGCTCCATAAATACCTTGGCCAAATTCGAGCAAGCGCTGTCTTATATCCTTTTCCTCCATACCCCCCCCCCCCTTGAAGTGAACCGGTGATTTTCCGCGGCGGTTTTGTAAGGAGACAGGAGCATTATGATCGCTCATACGTCCTGACTATCATTTGCCACAAGCAATATCTGTCAGTATTAAATAAAGCTGCATTATAAATGTAAACAAAACAGCCGCCATCTACAAAATGAGCTGTCCGCCATTGCTGCAGGCGGAAAGTCAACCTTTCTTATTGACTTTGGCTCTTTATTTACCCTCCTCCCTGGAAAGGCACTGATTTGCTCTCTGTCTCTCTGTCTCTCCCTCCCTCTCCCTTCTCTCTTTCTTTCTCCGTCTCTTTCTCTTTCTGTCTCTCTCTCTCTCTCTTTCTCTCCCTTCCTCCCTCCCTCTGTCTCTCTCCGTCTTTCTCTTTCTGTCTCTCTCTTTTCTTTCTTTCTTTCTCTCTTTCTCTCTCTGTCTCTCTCCCTATCTCTCCATCTCTCTTTCTTTCTCTCTCTGTCTTTCTGTCTCTCCTTCTCTCCCTCCCTCTCTTTCTCTTTCTGTCTCTCTCTTTTCTTTCTTTCTCTCTCTTTCTCTCCCTCCTTCCCTCTCTCTGTCTGTCTCTCTCCGTCTCTTTCTCTCTCCCTCTCTTTCTTTCTCCATCTTTCTCTTTCTGTCTCTCTCTTTTCTTTCTTTCTTTCTCTCTTTCTCTCTCTGTCTCTCTCCCTATCTCTCTATCTCTCTTTCTTTCTCTCTCTGTCTCTTTCTCTCTGTCTCTGTCTCTCTGTCTTTCTGTCTCTTCTTCTCTCCCTCCCTCTCTTTCTCTTTCTGTCTCTCTTTTTTCTCCCTCCTTCCCTCTCTCTGTCTCTGTCTCTCTCCATCTCTTTCTCTCTCCCTCTCTTTCTTTCTCCGTCTTTCTTTCTGTCTCTCTCTTTTCTTTCTTTCTTTCTCTCTCTGTCTCTCTCTGTTTCTCCATCTCTCTCTCTGTCTCTCTTTCTCTCCCACCCACCCCCGTGTGAACAATTGGAGTCATCTTTCCAAAAAGATAATCCTTTTTGGATGAGATATCATGACAAGGTCTCTCTCTCTCTCTTGCCTGCTTCTCTGACACACAGCTGTGGAGTTTTTAGAGGCGGCACCTGCACCAGCAAAGACCGAGGATAAACCAGGATCCAAATAGAGACCCCATTAGGGAGGGCAAAAATTACAACAACAAAAAAGAGAGAAGACAGAAATCAACCAACCACAGACACGTTGGAGGAATCATGACGGAGAGGGGGATTTGAATTTTAAAATAGCAGAACCCGAAACAAAATTTGTCGTAGGGAGATTTAAACATACACCATTAATTGGCGGGGAAAGACAAGCAAAGGGGGGAGTTTGGGATCTCTGAAAGGAGCTGGTGGGCTCGCTCGTGTGTGTGTTTGTGTTCTGTGTGTCTTTGTGCAGGTAAAATAACGGGGTGTCAGTTCCTTTGCAATGGATGCGGTGATGCCCCGGATGGAGGAAGAATTGCCTTTGGAATGGGAATTGACTGTTGGAAGGGAAAGCGAGAAGCCCGTCTCGCAGGAATTGTCACGGGCTTGGTGCGGGAAGAGGTGAGTTCCTTGTGATGCGGGCAGAAGAGGACAAGCAGAGATGAAATCTGGCTGCCATCAGAGAAAGACGAGAGTGAGAAAGAGGGGAAGAGAGAAAGAGAGAGAAAGAGAGAGAAAGAGAACAGGGAAAGAGAACAAAAAGGAAAGAAAAAGAGAGAGAGAGAGAAAGGAAGAGAAAAAGAGAAAGAGAAAAAGAGAGATGGAAACTGGATTTTGTCCATGGTAGGGAAGGGTGTGTAGTCCATGCAATTGCTCAGAGGCAAGAGTTCTGAATGCTGAAATCGCTGTAAATAAGATTTGCATTCGATATGCAGCTCTTATTGGAATCCTTCTTAGCTTTTCTGCAATATAATGGCATACCGGGAGTTCCTGAATTCTTGGGGTGCCTGTTTTCATTGGCTCTACTCTGGCTTGCAGGAGAGAAATCATGACAGGGTCATGTCTCTTCTCCCATCAATAGAGTTATCCGAAGGAACTCTCCGACCTCGTGCAACACGCTAAGCCCTGGCTGGCAAAACACACAATGGGTGTCTTTATTTAAAATACTAAGGAGGGATGAATAAATCAGGTTATGAGGGAGTCGATTCAGATGACCTGCTGGGCTTCTCACAATAAAACCAACAGCGACCCAACTGCCTTTTAGTCTAGACTGCCATTTTATGCAAATCCACTCTGTAAGTTCTTAAGCATCGCCCTGAAACTATTCATGTCCGTCCGTCCCCCCAAAAAGTATTGAGGGAAGGTGCAGAGGAAATTAGTGCTGTTCATTGGAATCCCAAACTATTTTGATATGAGAGAGAAGGGGGGGAGGGAGAGGGAGGGAGGAAGAGGGAGAGAGGGAGAGAGACCACAGATAGATAGATAGATAGATAGATAGATAGATAGATAGATAGATAGATAGATAGATGGATGGATGGATGGATGGATGGATGGATGGATGGATGGATGGATGGATGGATGGATGGATAGATAATGATAGATATGGATGGATGGAGGTACGATAGATAGATAGATGAAAGATAGATAGATAGATAGATAGATAGATAGATAGATAGATAGATAGATAGATAGATAGATAGATGAAAGTTAGATGATAGACAGATAGATGAGAGATGATAGACAGATAATGATACATATGGATGGATGGTTAGATGGATGGATAGAGATACGATAGATAGATAGATAGATAGATAGATAGATAGATAGATAGATAGATAGATAGATAGATAGAAGATAATGATAGAGATGGATGGATAGATAGACAGATGAGATAGATGATAGACAGATAATGATAGATATGGATAGATGGATGGATAGATAGAGAGAGAGAGACACAATAGATAGATGAGATAGATGATAGATAATGATAGATATGGATAGATGGATGAATGGATGGATGGATAGGATAGATAGATAGACAGACAGATGAGATAGATGATAGATAATGATAGATATGGATGGATGGATGGATGGATGGATGGATGGATGGATGGATGGATGGATGGATGGATGGATACAATAGATAGAAAGATAGATAGATGATAGATAGATGATAGATAGATAGATAGATAGATAGATAGATAGATAGATAGACAGACAGACAGACAGATAGATAATGATAGAGATGGATAGATAGACAGATGAGATAGATGATAGATAATGATAGATATGGATGGATGGATACAATAGATAGAAAGATATAGATAGATAGATAGATAGATAGATAGATAGATAGAT